>JAKCPI010029532.1:0-14245 GCA_023213315.1 Euborellia annulipes | reverse complement strand
TATATTTATTGATGTGCTAGGGTCGTTGTTAATGGTCACACATGTAAGACCAACCTCAGGGCTATAATATAACGTATACAATTAAACATCAAAAATTAAATAGCAAAAAAAATTTTCAGTTATAATAATACACAATTAAATATACTATTTATTTATGAATTGTAAACAAATCGTCTATTATTTTAAGCGAAAAGATTTTTTGATCTTTTTCTTCATTTTTATCCGCGTGCGTATGTTGACTATCTTCACATTGTTGGAGGCTGCTCTGAAGAGTTAAGTTGTTGAGACGCTAGGTTTGTCATCCATGAAATTCTTCTCCTTCCGGGACCCCTTTTTCACCTCAACCTTTCCTTGGATCATGATCTGCAGCAATCTGAACTGATTTATTATTCCTGAAAATATGCCTGAGGTATTCAAGCTTCGCTGCTTGATCATCATCATAAGTTCCGACTGCGAGCCAATTCTGCGCAGAACCTCTTCGTTTGTGCCATCCTAAGTTCCTATTCCCTTATCGGAAGCATCCGTCAAGGCCCAGGCTTCCGCTCCATATAATACCGTGGAGAATAAAATGCTTTTATCATCCTCTTTTTTTAGCCTCATGCCTAGATCTTGGCTAGAGGTTTCATTTTAATAAGTGTAGATCTAGCATTTTATTTCGAGAGAATGGTCCCAATCATCGTTGATAGTACAACAGAGATATTTATTCTTTTTCACTTTCTGAATAGGTTGATTGTGTGCAAAGAGGTTTCCTTGGGGTAAATTTTTGATAATGATGTTTAAGGGGATTCAGGAGCGACGTCTAAACGTACTTAAAAAAAAAACTAGACTATTATACGGAAATTTTCTCAATGCGGTTTTTTTTTAAATGAATTAAATTTACAAGAGATTATTGGGACATCGAGCTATAATTTTTTTAATGACTTATTAAAAAATTATCGTAATTAATTTTTTTGTTATCAAGCAAATACAAAAAAACAATCTGTCCCAATAATCTTTTAATTTTTTTTACTTTAAAAATGAATTTATTGTTATTATTAATCACATATTAATTAAGAAAAGTTTAAAATAAGATTAGATGATTTATTTAAAATTCAACTGTCAAATTAGTTTAGCATTCTTGCAATAGATGGCAGGCTAGTCTAACAGACGATCTCCTTTTTAGCCTATATCTGGCATATATTTATATATTTTTATGCTTTTTATAAAAGATACATAATATATAATAACATTTATAAAGTATTTATCGTTAAAAGATCAATGAAAAATCCAACCAAATGCATTAAATATTATTAGCTACCATTCTGACATCTCTTGCGCAAATTTTTGAATTACTTGAGATTTTAGGGATACTTTTTATGACACATTACGCCATCTTATCGGGAAAAACATGCGTAACACCTTCGCTCCCGTTCCCCCTTAATTGTATCCGTTATATTATAGCCCTGAGGATGGGACCGAAACGTCGGCCCTAGCGCCAATAGAAATAATATTAGCTGTTCGCTCAGAAACCTTTACATTTAGATAGCTATACAGCTCCGTCAAAAATAAATAAATAAATAAATCACCTTGATGATCCTTCTCCGTAATTTTCATCGCCAACTGCAACCCAACTGATACCTTTGGCTTTATAGTCACGTGCCACTTCAGGGACTCCAGCCCATTCACCAGTCAATTGATTTCGGATTTTATTCATTTCACTGTTTTCTGAATTCACAGCACTAAAAAACAAAAGTCAAAGAAAATTTTTTTGAGTTTGTTATTCAGAAAAATAAAAAAAGGTGGTTAAAAAAAAAATACCCAATAAACATGTTGTTAGAGATGTTGTCGAGATGTCCTCTGTATTTAAGCCAAGGTCCGGCTGCCGAGATGTGATCCGTGGTGCATTTGCCTTTGACTTTAATTAAAACAACTAAATCCTTCAAATCACTGCCACTCCACTTGTCAAACGGATCCAAAAGTTGTAATCGTTGGCTCTGAGGGTCGACGATTACCTTCACTTGGCTACCATCAGATGGTGGGGCTTTGTAGGTGTCTACACCAGGATCGAATCCTTTTGCTGGCAATTCATCGCCGAAAGGCGAGTCCAATTTGAATTCTTTGCCATCGCTGCCTTTTAATGTGTCCCTAAAAAAACAATTGACTTTCTCAATTTTATATTATTAAATCAATACAAATAGAAAATGTCATTTTATTTATCATCATTAACATTATCATCAGTACCTTATTACAAACTGATAATGATAATGTTTTAACATCGAAATTTACATAAAGTAAACAAAACTCCTTTTTTTTTCAATAAATAAGAATTTTTAAAACTAAACCTAGTGTTTACTTTTAATTATTATTCAATTACGCCTACGGGCTTGGTGTAGAGGTTAGCGTGCTATCCTCGTATACCAAAAGTCGCGGGTTAGGACCCCAGGCAGCTTATATGGACCCTGTTATGCAATGGTGTGTCAACGACCAAAAAATTCAAAATTGAGTTAAGCACGGGATATTGTTTCAAATGCTATAATTAATAATATTTTTCCCCCCCTTTATGAAATATGTCCTAAAAAAATTTATATTTAATGTAAAAGCATAAAATTATTTTTACAATATTTCAATGCAGGATTTTCATTTTGCAAAAATGATTTATGTTCCTAACACGTTGTTTTTTTATGATGTTAACAACCAATAAAAACTTATTTAACCTATATTATATATTGTTTACCTTAAATAAACCAAAATCTTTTTTTTTTTTGAAAAATGAGAAATGAATTCGTAGATGTCAAAATTTAATTTTTTGATATTATTCCTGAAATTCATAACAGGGTCCATATATTACACGTGGGTGCAGTGGCGCAACTAGGATTTGCTCCGGGGGGGGGGGGGAGCTGATCTCAAATATTTTTCTGTGAAAAATTTTTTTTTTTTTGCAGAACCGAAGTTTTTTTTGCCTTGCGGGGAAATTTTTTCCAGTCCGTAAAAATATTTTACCTTTTTTTTTAGAGACGCTAAATTTTTGCCGCCCCGTGGAACCAAATTTTTCCCCATGTGCCGCCCGCGGAACCAATTTTTTTTTCCATGCGTCGCCCGCGGAACATTTCCTCTTTTGCGGAACCGAAATGATTATATTTTTTCTTTTCTATTTGTAATATATATATTTTGATTTTTTTTTATCTACTGGGGGGGGGGGGTTAAAAACCCTAAAAACCCCCCCTGGTTGCGCCTATGCGTGGGTGAAATGAGTAATGAAGGTGAAATAATTTTAAATTTTAAAAGGTAATATAATATCATCTGTACCAGATTTTACGTTTTACCTTTTCGGTCATTAAAATTATTTCACTTTACACCATATCAGGGGCGTATATAAGGGGGGCGGGGGCGCCCCCCCCCGAAATTTCCCAAACACATATACATATATAAGGATATACAGACATCAGCGCAACAAATTTTTCCGCAGGATGGAAAACTTTGGTTCCGCAAAAGAAAAAATGTTCCGCAAAAAATTTCGTGTGAAAAAAAATTTAGTTTCTTAAAAAAAAAAATTTCCGCAGAAAAATTTTCGAGTTCGCCCCCCCCCCCCCCGAAAAAAATTTCTATATACGCCCCTGCACCATATACTTAAGGCTAAAGCTATCAAGTGGGGACTTAATTGTGGCGCTCACTGTACATACTACAGAGACATCAAAGAGGAAATTGGTATGGAGAGCTATTTAAAGGACGAGAGGACGACAGAAGAGGACAAGATGCTATGGATAAGGGCGAGATGCGAAAATCTGATGGGAGGAGGTGGGCAGTGGATGGAAGGAGCATGCAGGATCTGCAAGAGAGGAAGGGGGGGCAACAAACATTTTGGAGAGTGTGAAGAGGTAGTGCGACTGCTGGGAGATGGCCAGGAGGAGTGGTGGAAGAAGCTGAGAGGTCTTGGAGTTGACGAGAAACTGATGGAGTTGCTGAGAGCGGTGGAGAAACACTGGGCGGTAAATTGTTATAATTGTTCATTATTGTACTAAGGATTAAATAAATAATATTAATTCACTTGAGTCGGACGGAGCAAGTGCACACTACTTGAAAACGACCGCAGAACAAGCAATAGGAACAGTATTTAAATTTTTAATAAATAATTAATAACAAAATGTGGTCTATAATTAAAAATTCCCATTATAATAATAATAATAATAATACAAACCACAAAGATTTAATATACAAATAGGCGTTGTATATGCATTTAGATTGCCCATATTCAGGCTCTTATTATCTGGGGCACTAAATTTCAAACAGTGGTGGGGAACATAAATATAGCATCAAAATTAAAAAACCATCAACAGCATTGCTGTTTCACAGTTTAAAGATAAAATGATATTTACCTGGTAGGATCAAAGTCGAGAGTGCCAGCAATGCTAAGAGCAGTGACCAATTCAGGTGACGTAACAAACGCGTGTGTCGCGGGATTTGCATCATTTCTTCCTGTAAAGTTTCGATTGTATGACGTCACAATTGTATTCTTCTCGCCTTTTTTGATATCTTTACGGTCCCATTGGCCAATACAAGGTCCACAAGCATTAGCCAAAACAGTTCCACCGAAATCTCGTAAAGTTTTCGCCTAAAAAGAAAGACAAAAAAAAAACATTAATTCCCTTTTGATTTTGCCGCACACAAATTGCACAATCTTACAATTCCGTCTCGTTCAATTGTGGCTCGAATTTGTTCTGATCCCGGTGTAACGTTGAATGCCGATTTACTCTTGAGTCCGTGTTTCATTGCTTGTTTAACGATACTAGCACAACGACCCATATCTTCGTAGGAGGAGTTGGTGCACGAACCAATAAGGCCTACTTTGATATCCAAAGGCCAGCCGCTCTTCTTGGCCACCTCGCCCACCTACAAAATAGCACAACGTTTAAAATAAGAGATTTATATTAATTGTCTAGAAAAGTATGAAAATATTTGTTTATAACATTCTGAGAATTCGAAATACCAGAGAGAAAATTCTACAAAAAGAAACGAGCAGTTGATAATAATTATTTCATTTATTAGGAAAATGATGCTGATATCGCTAATGAAAAATGAAGAATAATTTATGAAGATAGGGCTGGATATTATTGAAAAAGAGATGTAGATAAATAAAAATCTGGAGATGATATTAAGACCAATTTATTCGGATTATCTCCTCTCGCTATGAGCCTACGTTTCGGAGTTCAAACGACTCCTTCTTCAGGACCAAGCTGGGTTAAGAAACAAATTTGCCCTCAAGTTTGTCATAAGAAATTGTAACTAATATACTCAAAGGCAATGAATGGACCAGACAAAGAATGAGAAGAAAATCCGAATAAATTCAATCCAGATCTCCAAATTTTTATTTATCTACATCTTTCTCAAGAATAATTTTTAAATTCAGGCCAGTTCCATATAATACAGAAACATCAGCACTTGCCTGACTATTCTTCTTTCTTTTCCAGTATCATTTTCATAAGTTTAAAAATTAATAAATGAAATAATTATTGCCACATGTTAAACTCTCTTTTTTCAAATCTCCTTCCTAAAGGCACCTCCTTTAAATATAAAAAAACGAGAGAGGTAATTCCAACTTGACGACCCTATAAATATAATTGATGAGGCAGGCGCATGAATAAAATTTTATTATAATTCATAAATCCCAGAAAAAACTATACAAAGTTCATTTATACTCGTAGCATAATTATAAATAATCCCTCTTGCATTCATTAGGCTAACATTTGTAAGCAAAAGGGAGAAAAGGGACATTGCAGAATCCTTTATATTGCAACGCCCGGGAAGACGTCATAACGTCGAAAAATTTGAGTTTTTAAAAGGAGGCCAATATCAAAAGAATGCAACATTTTGCTAGAAAGTTGAAGTTTAGGCCCAAAATTTTTGTTGATTTTCTTGCAAAAAAAAAATTCATCTAAATTACAAATTATATAGTGACAAAGGGAGCAGCAGGAGACGACAACGCTTAGCGTCTATTATTAAAATATACGTCCTGGACGCCTATCAACGTCAGTGAATCGAATTCAAAGTTGTATTTTATATGAACTTAAGCGCAACTCCTGGCCGGCAGTTTAGTTAAGAGTCGCTAGAATAATTTATATAGAGATCAGTGTTGGGCAAATTAAGCATATTTTGATTTGTCTATTTCATGACGTTGACAAATGGGTAGACAAAGACGTAGACAATGTAGACAAATGGCTCAGAGCTTGTTTTCATTGGCTCTCATCTCAGATCAGTGATCTGTCATTTCTAGAAACAGCCTAGAAATTCATACACATAAAAATGTCTAAACGCGGAAGATTAATAAACAGATATTTTAATGAATTAAAATTTGAATTAGAGAAACAAAATGAAAAATATGTTGCA
Source organism: Euborellia annulipes (assembly GCA_023213315.1). Lineage (NCBI taxonomy): Eukaryota > Metazoa > Arthropoda > Insecta > Dermaptera > Anisolabididae > Euborellia > Euborellia annulipes. The sequence goes on along the minus strand of JAKCPI010029532.1, from coordinate 7,885 downwards.
GTGTGTCTTTTTTGCAAAAAAACTCTGCATAATACAGCTTCTAATATCTAATTCAAATAAAAGTCACTTAAAATTAAGAATACCGGCATTATCAACGCTGGCAGATGTTTCTTTCCCACCCAATATCTCGCTATATTTGACCTATAGAATGTTACGAAGATTATAAATTATTAAAGGTATAGACACATTATATATGGGTGATTCTACGCTATTTGAATTTTATTGGTCAGTGGAAAAAATATATGTTAAAATAATTATATCATTGATACTGTATTCTTAAATAATAAAGAATATCGTGTTTTATTGGGGCCATTTAGTCAATTCACGATAACTGTTTCATTTTAGGAATTAATAGTTGAAAATAGTCATAAATGTCAGTATTCTGGGTGTCCCATTTCTAGTTTTTTTACTAGTTTTGTTTGACGCTCATTTATTTATTAACTTGACATAATATTTTTTACCATAATTATAAACATAAATAAACCCCAAAACATAATTAATGAAAATACATTATAAAAGTATTTGTTATTATAAAAAAAAATACTTGTTTTCACGTGACCTAAAAATGATGTCATCTATTCAGGAAAAATTAAAAGATAAAAATTTATCATAAAAACTGCCAAAGGATAACAATGGCCATGAATAACAGGCGTAGTACAGTCTGAAGTAAGAAGCAAGCTAACGGCGTTGAGCATAATTCAAATAATATAGCTTTAGTTATTGTTGAATTGTCATAAAGTGTGTTTGGGCCAGTCGATGCAATATTTATTCTGGTAAGTAAATCTCTTTATATTTTATCGTTACGTAACTCTACATATGTACAATGCAATGTTTATTGTATGTAAATGTCGTGAATTACGTCGAAACTTTGGCAAGAAGGACGCGTATTTTTTTTTTTAACGTAATGTGTGGTTTTGTCAATAGTTTGGCTGTCATTATTCAGGCAAATTCAAGGGTTCGCATCCCGTCTAATGCGACAAAAATTTATTTCAATTGGATTTAGCTATCAATCCATTTGAAATAAATAGATACGGGGTCTAAATGGCCTTCGATGCCAAAAAATGGAATAAAAAAAAACTCTGTCAGGGAAAATACCCGCCCACGGGTAGGGACGAAATTGTGTTTCCTTAATATCTTATAGCTATAATATGTATGTTTTTTTAATATTAATTCAGCTTTCATTACAAATAGTTAATTGTCTGTCACTTCCCTAGCTTAATTTTCACAATTCTGCCAATAGTGTCATTCTTCAGGTAACATATTTCTTCTGGTGCTAATAAAACTCAAAAAAATTAAAATATCTTCTGGTCTTTATCATTACAGATACGAAAATAATGTCAACTAAGGAAATCATGAATATTAAATTGAACAGAGTATTTTTTGTTTCTGGACACAAAAAATCCAAATAGCGTAGAATCACCCATATATATATATATATTGATTATATGAGGATGTGACAGATTGTATATACAAAGAATAGGATATTCCACTTTAAGCGAGAATATTGGAGTAACGAACACTAAATTTTATATATATATATACAATTTATTTAGTGTTCATTACTCCAATATTCTCGCTTAAAGTGGAATAGAAAAATTGTAAAATCACTCTTTACCCATTGATTTCGTGTATATTAGTATAAAAAAATTATATTTATGACGATACATAAAAAATTATGGTGTTGTTAGTCCCGCCAAATTTTTAAATTTTAATTGTCTACATTGTTTACTTTGTCTACATGGATATTGTTCATTTGTCTACATACATTGTCTACGCGTAGACAAAAGTAAAGTAGACAATTCGCCCAACGCTGATAGAGATAGAAAAAATTATTTGCAATATTATTTAATACCTTCAATACAACTTGAACCCGAGTCGTTTTGCAATTCTAGATTCTTCGCAGCTCTGATTAGCCACGAACCTCTCTCTGTTCACTATAATAGATATATGCATTGAATCGGACTTGATTAAGTAATTATATATATTTTTTGTGAGCGTATCGCTATCTCTATGTCAAGCGTGCGCTTCTTTATTTTTATAGAAGAAGCGTTAATTACCTTGCTAATAGGATGAGCAAGATCAGGAGTAAATGGACCATTAATATGAGGTTCCAGAGTGGATAAATCTAATTCAATAACTTGATCATATTTCGCTTCGGGATCAGCGGTCAAAAGAGGTTTAAGATATCTATCAGCCTCTTGAGCAATCGCGGCACGATCAGTGCTCTCTAAATATGATTTCATTCGTTTGTTATAGGGGAAGACGGAGGTGGTGGCGCCGATCTCGGCGCCCATATTGCATATCGTGCCCATTCCTAGAAAATGAAAATCAATTAGCAAATAGAAAATAAATGAAATTGATTAAAATACGTGCCGGTACAGGAGATAGAATCAACGCCTGGGCCGAAATATTCAACGATCGCTCCTGTGCCTCCTTTGACAGTTAAAATGCCAGCGACTTTAAGGATAACATCTTTAGGAGAAGTCCAACCTTTGAGTTCACCGGTCAATTTGACACCAATCACCTAAAAACAAACAGAAAAACCGTATGATTAAATTTTAAAAATACGAGATAAATTTATTATTAAATTATATAATAAATTTGACCTTTGGACATTTAAGTTCCCAGGGAATGTTGGCCATGACGTCAACAGCATCTGCGCCTCCAACGCCGATGCAAAGACCAGCGAGGCCTCCGCCGTTGGGCGTGTGCGAATCTGTGCCGATCATCAAGAGTCCTGGGAAACAATAATTCTCCAAAAGAATTTGATGGATAATTCCAGAGCCGGGCTCCCAGAAGCCAACTCCGAATTTTTGTCCGGCTGAACTTAAAAAGTTGTACACCTCCTTGTTGATGTCCTTCGCTCTGGCGAGATCCTTATCACCTCCAACCTGGAAAGCAAAAATTTATTAAAATTTAAATACATATATAAAAAAAAAAATAAAAAGAGAATAAATAGTCTATATTTTTTTTTCTCTAAATGATTCGATTCTGGGGGGCTGTGGCCGTTTTCAGAATCAAAAGTACAACTTCTCTTCTATCATGCATAATGCTTTGCTCCATTTCTGTTGAAATCGTATTAGAGGGTGTAAAAAGAAGAAACAACAGAATTTTTGACGCAATCGATCGCCAATAATATAAATAATATATTGCATATATAAAATTCTGTTGTTTCTTTTAAATTTAAATCTAATTCTCTTCCATCGTTGAGAATATTTTGTTAACTTTTTAACATAAAATCTATCTTTATGGTCACAATCATATAAATAATTTTATGAAAAGAAGAAATTCGATGGCTGAGTGATAATTAACAGAAGTAGCAAGATGTGGAAATTAATAGTTGATTAGATGGATACATAGCGGATCATACAAAAATATTATATAAATTTGGGGGCTCGCTGGTGTAGCGGGCTAGGATGTAGGCTTCTACAAAGGAGATTCGTGTTCAAATCCTTGACGTGCGGGATTTTTCATTAAATAAAAATATTTATTTAATGTAAACAAATCCTCAAGCAAATCCCCGTCCTGTGGAAGGGACGTAAAGAAGATTCCCTCTCAGTGATGCATTCTTCGAAAGGAGTAGGCTACACGCCGGTGCTGAGTCCCTCCTCAACTAGGACATCCTCCCAGGTATTGAAGAGGTTGGATAAAAGGAACCGAAATAAGGAATAGTTCACTAGCTAGTGACGAAAGCAGGAGGAGGAGTTATAGATAGGAAATAATGTAACTTCACGGGGTGCCGGTAGATGGCTAAGGCCAGAGGCCGGTTGGGTTTGTGGTGTGTGTCTTCGTACACGAAAGCACCTCGGGTAAATAAACGAGGATCCCGATAGGAATTTCAAATAATAATAATAATAAGAATTATGTAAATTTGCATATACCATTAGATGACAATTGTTTGTATAAGAGAAGTGAAGCAGGTGCCTGGGCTGTATTTTTTATTAAACGGGTCCGAAACATCAGCTCTGGCCTAGATTGAAAGAGTAAAAAAGTACAGCCTAGGATGCCTGCAATCCTCTTATACAAACAATTGTCATCTAATGGCTAATGCAAATATTATATTTTTCTATGAACCGCTATAAATCCACCTAAGCAACTCTTTAACAATTTATCGTCCTGAAGATGAGAAAGAAACGTCGTCGCGATTTAAATAAGATATTTTATTCCATGCTGGCTGACTACTCTGCTCCTGTTTATTTATTTATTAACGACCGGCAAAGAGTATTGTTTCTTGGTGTGGTACAAATGAGAGATGTTTTTGGAAAATTTGATAGGTTTAGTTAGTAGTCCTGCTATAATGATTAGCCAGTTAAGTAGGGCTATTTTAATGTAAAGATGGGAATGGGCTAAATGGAAAGGCGAATCAAAGTCAGCTTAGCTCAGAGGGTGGTCCCGTCCCATTCATCTAACAGTCCGATGGTTGAGAAATAAATAAAAAAAATATTAAACCGACTTTTTTTATTCATTTCCAAATTTCCACTCAGCCACCATATACCCTCAATTATATCAACACACAAAAGGGTGAACTTTTCGAGCTCTCTTTACAAATTAATAAATAAATCGGCTAGTGTCTAATCTGGACGGATCATGTAAAAATAATTAAACATCAAAAAAGAAAGAAAATGAAATTATTACGCAAATCCAAATATGATGAATTTCCGTAATTGCTTAATCAAATATTTTAAATAAATATTTACAGATCTATTTACATAAATAAGCAAGTTATCAAAAATAATTTTGCAATTTTAATATAATCATTTATCACTTATTTAAAAAAAATTATAATAATGATAAACATTCATTGATATTTTCATTTTTTTTTAAATTTAGAACAAGTCCATATGTTTCTAAATTAATTGGTAATAAAATTAAAAAAAAAAATCGCTCAAGACGGGAAATTAAACACCTGACTCAAGTCGGTTGCTGCTGCGGGGACGGTATCGAGGTTTTGTATGATCTTTACAAAGTGTCCTCTCAACCTGTATCTTTATCGATACTTTTTAATTCAAGTCGCTCCCCAATCACCCCCAGGGAGGAAAATTCCCCTGCCGGTCCCGGGAATCGAACCCGAGTCCCCACGGCAGCGGTCAGACACTCTAACCCCGCCTCCGCAGAGATTCTGCTTTTTATTTAACACCCACGAAAAATTTCACTGGAGAAATTTTATATAAAAAGAATAATTTTTAAGTTAACCTAAAATGGATTCTATTTAATATTTAAAATAATTTGGTTTTACAATTTTTCTTTGCTATATTTACAATCACAAGCTCCTTATCTGTTTGGTATGAGTCATTTTATTTTTCTATAATATAATATTTAATAACTTTCGACTGCGAATTGATATTCTTTTAAATATAGGAAAAATTGTGAAAATATTATTTGTTATTTGAACAAGAACTGCCTGCCCCCCCCCCCCCCAACCCAAAGAGAACGCAAAAAGAATGACGAAAAAACTCAAATAAATAATTTTAGTTTAATTTTCTCTTTTTTTTATATTTCATTCAAAATAAAAGGATATTTATAAAAAAAATAATTCATTCTGCATTGTAAATTAAATCCACATAAAATGGCAAAAGAAAATGCTTCTATCATCCAAGGGCCTAGAGCAGAGGTACAGTGAGGGACAATATTAAGTCCCAACCATCCGTTTTCTACTTGTGATTATTTCATTGTTTTCAAAAAAAATTATATATTTTTTAATGGAAACTTTCATGGTTCAAACCTAAAAAATTTCCAATAAAGATTTTCATTTTCTTTTATAAAAACAATGAAATAATCACAAGTAGAAAACCATGGGTGGAACCTAATATTGTCCCTCACTGTACAGTGCGTGCCAAAGTTAAAGAATGCATTTCCGATTGCCTTAGGTATTGAACATATTTAAAATATACACTAGAGTCTTGCTAATCCGGACTTCGATGCTCCGGCATATCGGCTAATCCGGCATGTTGAAAAGTTACTTCGCGAAATTGCAGAAAAAAAGGGTAATTTAAGAAAACAAACAGATTTTTTAAGAGATAAATTTCTGGTAATCCGGTATTTTCAGAATCCGGCATAGGGTCGATCCAGTTAGGGCGGATTGGCAAGACTCTACTGTATATAGAAGAACCCAGCAGCAGAAAGGGAAATTTAAGAAAAAAAACATGCATTTTCTACATGAGAATATTTTATTGTTTTTTTAAAAGACGAAGGAAATTTTTTATGTGTTAACCACGAAAGTTTTGAAATAATCAAATGAAAAAACTTATTTAATGTTTGGCATTCATTGTACGTGTCTAGCTCGTTTTCGTTTCTAAGAATCAGGTGTTCGTTTCCAGTCCTGAAGAAAAGCTCTTATTTAAATGGACAGAGTCTAAAAGGCATCGATTCTGACAAACTTGGTGAGGGTTAATTTAAAATAGTTGTTTTTAGGTGAAATTAAGTCCAAATATCATTAAAGAAAATGTGGAGGAAGGCCGTGATACAGATAGAAGATGAAATAAAAAGAAATACTTGTTTTCGGCCCGAATTATTTCAATATTCCTTGTCGACGTTTCAGGGACGCCCATCTTCAGGACAAAGTGGTTAAAAAATTCCTAGCTCTGCCTTCTTCAGTTATTAGAGAGTGTAAGAAAGTTAGTATATTTTGGAATATACAAATTCATCTGCCTGTTGAGATGCTGAGCCACCAATAGAACTATCATTGCGATTATTTAATTAACTCTGATGATGGCATATCTACACGCAGATGAATTTGTATATTTCAAAATATACTTACTTTTCTAACAAGTGAATGAGGCAGTGATAAGAATGTTTTAACAACTTTGTCCTGAAGATGGGTGATGTTTAGACCTTGAAACGTCGACAAGGGAAAATAAAATAATTCGGGCCAAAAACAAGTGTTTCTTTTAATATTATTTTTGTCTCTTTCTGCTCGTTATTACCTGAGCTTGAATTAAATGATCGCAATGGATGGTGGATGGGACGGCGACTCGAGGCAATCCTGAGGAAATAAATTGAAGCATCGCCATTTGTGCGGTGGCATCTTGCATCGCAACACGATCAGGACGTAGACGTAAATAACTTGTGCCACGTTCAATTTCTTGGTTCTTAGGATCATCGATATGCGAATAGAGGACCTTCTCGGCGAGAGTCAACGGACGTTTCAAGCGTTTCTTCACCACTTCAAGATTTTGCGATAATTTCTCGTACGGTAGATAGCTGGTTTTGTCGAATTTGCTCATCGCTACTTTCGAGGCCATCGCAGCCAGGGGGCTTATATGGAAACATCGTCTTTGGATTTCCAAAGCAGCCACCGAGCAACCCTGCAAATTCAATTACCAACAATTACACAGAACTAAGTCCAATTTAATTTGTTTTACAATTATATGGACCCTGTTACGCATTAGTGTGTCAAGCGCCAAAAAAAAATTTAAAATTGAGTTAAGCACGGAATATTGTTTCAAATGCTATAATTAATAGTATTTTTTATGAAATATGCCCTAAAAAAATTGATATTTAATGTTACTTGCACAATTGACAAAAAAAATTATATATAATCCAATGAAAACAAAAAACTTTAATTTTCTCAAATCTCGGTAGCTGGCGCTTGACACACTAATGGGTAACAGGGTCCATATATGAGTGGTTCAAAACATAAGTAAACAATTTTCTTATTTCCCCCTTTTTGGATTGTAAATTATGGTAGGCCCTAGTTATTTGGTGTAATAATGTACCATGTCCGAATTTCAATACTAATCCTTCAGAGTGCAGCAGTTCCAAAAAAAAATCCAAAAATCTAAACAAAAAATTTAAAATGTGTACTTAGATAAAGTATAATTGAAGTTCTTAATGATTGCTGCGATGTAAAATAAATAAAGGATGTATATTTTAAGAGGAATTAATA
>JAKCPI010029531.1:0-12909 GCA_023213315.1 Euborellia annulipes | reverse complement strand
ATAAATTTATTATATACATATATAATAAATACATTCTGTTTATTATTATCTTTTTTCCTAGACAAATATTTTAATGTTTAACTTTAATTGTTCAATGAGAATTCTAGTACAAAAAAAGTGTGAGTTAGAGGAAGAAATATAAAGACCCACTCCAACTTTAAGTCTAGGGTTTTAAGAACTCATATAACCTTTTAGAGCGCCTACTTGTGGGCCCCTCGGGCTGTTTGGAACTGGGCCGCGGACGTCTGTCTGATGAAAGATAAAAATTATTACTTATAATTAAAGAGCCGAAAAAATTTTTTTCGACTTTTGTCAATTTTGAGACTTTTTCCAGAAACGTTTTTGAGATTTTCAAAAACGACTTTTGCGACTTTTTTGGCGCTTTTTTGCCTGCCGGGGACTCTTTTTTGAAAAAAGCGACTTTTTTACCGACTTTTTTCAAATTTTTTAATATAATATGCTTTTATTATTAGGAAAATTTTTAATTATAGACCACATTTTTGTATTAAATATTTATTAAAAATATATACCGTACTGTGCACAGTACTGGATAATGGCTGCAGAATAAGCAGTCGAAACGTTGTACAGTTTTTATATAATTTTAATATATATTTAATACAAAAATGTGGTCTATAGTTAAAAATTCTCCTAATAATAATATTTCAAACCACAAAAGCTTTAATAAACATAATATGCTTTTTTTTTATTTTTGCATTTGGGCTTTTTTTTTTTTTAATTTATTATGGTATTTTTTCGGCATCGGGAGGGACCATGTCCCTATTTATTCAATTGATTTGTATCCAAATCAATTAATATATAAGGTTTTCGGAAAAAAATACATCAGCGGTTGCTTTCCACATATTAATAATTTATTTTGCAATGGCTTCTCATATTAAAATTTTATAATTTAAAATACGCTCCACAGTGGATATTTAAAAAAAATTTCAATTAATTTTTCTTTTATCTTAATATGCATATTAGGGTGTCCTTATCCATAGAGGTCATATTCATCGCCTTTGAGCCGTTGAGAATTTTCAAGATTTTCCTAAAACTTTAAGCATTCCCTTTGTTTTCGTCCACAAGGAACTAAATTAATTTCAAATTACAATAAAACTAGAAATTTATTTTTTAGAATCTTTTATTGTTTAAAATTACCTCAAATAATATATAATTAATAGAACGAATAGGGATAGATTAAATTATTTCATCTGTCAAAGTTCCTCAGCATAAATCTGTTCATACTGCTATTTCTTTTTCATTTCATATTTATTTGTCAATCCTATTTTTCAGTGCTATTATATAAAATTATATTTAACAAATATTTGAGTAGTAGTAAAGCGTCTTTGTTTATCTATCGTCTTCAAACGTAGGTGTTCGGCTTGTAATATATATTTTTTGTCCTTTCATCAAACATATGGCCCGTGGCTCTCAGAGAAGACACGGATTCGCTTCCCGTCCCAAGCTAGAAAAATTTGTTTTTAATTGGCTACCAATCATTTGAAATAAATAGGGATGGAGTCTAAATGGCTGAAAACCACCTTTAACAAATAAAAAAAAAAAATCAAACATATGTGATACAATACATATGTGTTGCCAAAACATTCTTATTTCCTCAAGATCTTTACATCTGCTTTAAATGAAAAGGAAAACTTAATTGGAAGTCAACTTCTGCTATTTGTTAATATATATATATATATATATATATATATATATAAAAAAAGGAGAGAGAGAGAGAGAGAGAGATAAAGTATTGGATTCATGTCAAAAATTCGATGTCGAGATTTTGATGGATATACTCCTTTTCGCGACATAGTATGTCTGTCTGGCCGTGTGATTGTCTCTGTTCAATTTAAAGCTTGAAGGAATTGAGCTACGAAGTTGAAATTTTATATTTAAGTTATACATCCCCCTGGAGCATGAAAATAAGCTTTTGAATAAAATCGGCCAAAAAGTACTAGTACTTTACTGATGTAGTTTTTCAGTTTTTCTTTTCACTTTTCTCAAAATTCGCTCCAACGATTTCTTTTTAAATTCATAAATCAACTATTTTTTAGATGCTTTTTAAAATGTATATTCTCATTTTGCCATTGAAATCTTCTGAAGACCACTTCATAGGAAAGATAAGAGAAATGGTTGCCATGGTAACAAAATATAAATATTTTCCCATGTTTATAAATTTTGCATTGGCCCTCGGGGCTTGGTGTAGAGGTTAGCGTGCTCGTATACCAAACGTCGCGGGTTCGGACCCCAGGCAGTCCGATGATTATATTTAAGCCATTTGGATACCAGATGGCTTAAATAAGAATGCCTGGACCCCAATATAGATAAATTCATAAATAACGGTTATCGTCAAAGTCTTATATGGCCTAAGATGCCGAAAAGACTGTGTGAATGAGAGAAAAAGTGTGAATGTTAAAAAAAAAAAAAAAATTACATTTTGAATTCTATGGTGGAATCTAAATATATGTCGGCACAAAGAATCTGGTGTGACAAGCCCAGAACACTCGGTATTCGAAAGTTGTGTGCTGTATGACTATCACACCAGATTTTTCCATTTGAAGAAAGCATTGGGTAACTCTCATTAAGAAAAATTAAAGCCAATTAATTATAATTTAATCTCTCAAAAATAAATCATAATTAAATTTTTTTCTTTGATCCTCATCGGAGAATATATATTAATAGATATAAAGATAATTAGGGAGATTTATTTATTTCTTAATGATCACTTATGTTTATTTATATTAGTTCACGAAGCTCCCCTGACTAGCAGCACCACCCACCTACGACGCTAGATTTAATTAAATTGTTGGGGTAAAATATCTTTTTTCTGATCACATTCTGGTTATAATCATATTATCATATTCTGATAAAAGGAGAAAAAATTAAATTAAATGAATTTATTATCCCTTATCAGCCCTTTTAATAAAAATGTTTAAGAAAAATTAAAAATAAAACATACAATGATTCACGCAAATATAGTAATAAAGAAATATCATCATTAAACTGATAAGAGATCTCATATTGAAAAAAAAATGGCATGTAAATTATGTTCGAGTGAATAATAACAAATTATATGTTCTTCCGGCGATTTAGAATTCTTATTACTAACGATAAATGAGGGAATATATTTTATTTATACAGTATTAATAAAAAAAAGTAAAAATTGGCTAGGATATTTAAGGGAATAAGAGAAAATCACCTCCTCTTTCTCGCCCATTAAATTGATAGAATTATTTATTTTCTACATGATAATCATCATTAAATTCGTGAATCAACTTTTATCAAATTTTACATTCTCTTAAAAGCAATATTTTTTTATTGACTATATCTTTGAATTGCCAATAAATATTCAGATAATTGGTTTCTAAAATTTAATTATATGATTAAATTATATTAAGATAAGATTTGATATTCGTGGTGCTAGGTAGATAGAAATGGCGCTTGCAGCTTAGCGACCTTTTGTCATCTAAAAAGGAAATCATTTTAATATTAATTTACTATTCCAATAATAATGAAATTTTTTATCATATCATTATCATTACTATATATAAAGCGCTAGAGGTTAGCTTCCGTCTGTGCCAATCAGGACGCTGATTGGCTAGAGTTACAGGAAGTGGAGCTGGAGCGAAAAATTTAAAATTTAAATCAGAGAGGGAATTTGAAAATTTCTAAACAGTTAGCAATTTGATGCATTTGCTCACCGGAGGCGAGCAACATGTTTCGGCCACCATGAGAGCCATCATCAGAACTAAAACAAAATATACATATAGACTGTTAATTTATAGAGAAAGTATTGGTTTCATGTAAAAAATTCGATGATATTTTGATGGATAGATCTATACACTTTTTGAGGTCTTCTGAGTCCAAAAATGTCGCCTGTGGGTGTGTTTTTGGCCATGGATTTAATTGACTATATTTTTTCTCTTGCAGGCTCTGCAAGTTTAAGCTGGATCTGACTCGTTTATCTTGGCTGCCTTTCGTCTCTGCTTAAGCAAGGATCGAATTTAGTTTTGCCAGAGAAGCCGTCCAATTGATGACACCAGGGCTGAGACGGGGAGCTACAGATTTTGTGAGTACAAATTTATTTTTTGAAGTTATTTATTAATCTTTGATTAACAAATATTCAATAGTAAAAATAATTTTTAAAAGAAATAATATAAATAAATGGCATCTAAAATTTTTTTGTTAGAAAAAGTGCATATTTGTCATCTTTATATTTTTTACATTCAATTATTAAATAATTAGAATGATTATCCCAAAGGGGACGTTTCGGTGATTAATATTTAACCTTTATCAAAGCATAACATTTTTTTTATTTTTTTGCTATTTATGCTTGCGCAGTTGTTATCATGGCTGAATTGAAAAAGAGAATTTTTACTTTCTCTTACCTCTATATATGTTAATATATAAAGAGAGAAAGTATTGGTTTCATGTCAAAAATTCGATGTCGAGATTTTGATGGATATATACGTTTTGAGGTCTCCTGAGTCCAAAAAAGTGGTTTTCGCGACATGGTCTGTCTGTGAGTGTGTTGGTGTGTGTTCAATTTTAAGCAGGAAAGAATTGAGCTAGGAGGTTGAAATTTTAAATTTAAGTTAGACAACCCCACAGGAGCGTGAAAATAAGCTTTTAATCAAAATCGGCCAAAATGTACTAGTACTTTACTGATGTGGTTTTTCAGTTTTTTTCGATTTTCTCAAAATTCGCTCCAACGATTTTTTTTTTTAAATTCATAAATCAACTATTTTTTAGATGTTCTTTAAAATGTATATTCTCATTTTGCCATTGAAATCTTCTGAAGACCATTTTACTCTTGTACTTCATAGGTGAAAAGATAGAAATGGTTGCCATGGTAACAAAATATAAATATTTACCCATACTTTACATCTTGAATATATCGGCAGAAACTAAATATACGTCGACACGAAAAATCTGGTGTGAAAAGCACAGAAAACAACTTTCGATTACCGAAGGTAAGAGAAAGTTGTGTGCGGTGCGACAGTCACACCAGATTTTTTAATAATTATACCAAAAAACGACATACTACCTGTCACATTTCGTCCAAGAAAGAAAACACAAGTTGCTTTTATTTAATTAAATTATTTTTTACTTACATCTGATTGCAACCTTTCTCTGTGTTATTTAAATTTTTTATTTCAATCAAAATTTTCTTTGACTTTAAATCATCTTTACATGAGATTCATCATCTTCTCTTGTGCCCCCCAAAGTAAAATTTTGCCTTCAAAATTCTTTTTTTTTTTATATACCCTATAAACATTTCTTCATCTCACTCAGGGGCTCACATCTTGTGAGTACGTGGATGGCGACCACGAGTTACTCGAGCTAAGGCTGACATTTCTTCTATTTGTTTTATACTCATTTTCTCGGTTCATCTCTCCTTAAAATTTATTGCAAAAAATCTTGATCAAGATTTGTTTCTTTTTTTCTTCGTTTGTTTATTCATATTTTAGTAAAAAAAAATTAATTCCAATATGTTGATTACAATTTCTTTAAAAAAATAAATAAATTTTTTTCCTCCACTTCGATTGTAGCCTTATTATCCGTGATAGGCAAATCTAAAAAAGACATCTTTCATGTACTGCTTTGGTAATTTTCTTGGAACTTTTCTACGATAGACTCCTCTAAAAACAGCCATCTATGATAACTCTCTCATGTAAATAATATTTAGTTGAATGAACTAAACTTTTTTTTAAACTAGCGTGCGAGATAATAAACTCAAGAGGAAAAGAAAATATACAAATACATTCTCAAAAAGGGGTGGAATTTTATTTAAACAGATTTATTTTTAAGTCACGTTAACTTGAAATAAAAATCACAAACACTTTCTGGAATCAATTATTTAATTTTTCTTGCATGATTATCTAAATTTCATAAAACTAAAAAAAGCATTCACGGAGCTCACCTTCCCATTTACTGGATATATTTTCATTTTCTTTTATCTTGGTCGTATCTTTCGAATGCATGTAAAATGCAACGAAGTTTCATAACTTTTCATTTCATGTTTTTTAAGAATAAATCAACTCCTTCTACTCAAATTTGATCCAAGACTGGAGAGAAACGTCATAATAATTACGAAGGATTGCGAAGATTTTAAGATTAGTAGTGAAGTAGCACGGTATTACCGCCGTGTTTCGCAATATTTGGTCCGATGGAAGCCGAAAAAATCGTTGAGAGGGGAATTTTGGATCCCCATACCTCCCCCACCCGATTGTCTATGCTGCCTGCCTGGATTATAAATGTAATGAATTTGTCAAGTTTTGTTGTATTTACCCGATTAGTGATTCCAAAGATATAAGGAATGGCCTCAGATTCAGAAAAAAATCATAAAACAAATAAAAACATAACTCTCCTCAAATGAACATTAAAATTTTTTTCTTACAAAAAAATAAGGTGTTTAAATTTTTCACGATCATAATTTATTCATCCAGTTAAATATGAAATTCCCTGGACATTCGGGAATCTAACACAATGAGATAACTGACAAACATGCACAAATTGCAACTTGCCAAGGGGATAAATTATTAATAAAACATTGTCGTTTAATGACGTTAAAAACCTCATGAGGAAAAGTGCATATGAGGAATGGCAAAGATTTTGGGACGACACCAGCCAGAGGATCACATCTTTATGATGTAATGTTCCAAATACATACCATAGTTCTCTCAGGACTCTCTACATCGAAGAGTTGTGATCCAGATTATTAGATTGAGAATTGGTCCCAGCTTATTTACATTGGATTGGTCAGAGAAATAGTCCATTTTGCGAATGCGATTTTGTTTCTTATGATGATATTAATCACGTCTATTTGTCTTGCATTAAAAATACAACCAAAATTGATAGATTTTATAAAGAAATTTGATCTCTGATTCCTTTTCTTACAAAACTCTCACTCATTTTAGAAAAAATGGACAATAGAGTTTAATTCGTTCGTGAGACATATTATTTCGCTAGCAGATTGAATTAATAGTTTTAATTGTTTATATTAATTTGAAGAACTTATATATAACATTGGTACTGGCCAAATGCTCTTTGAATGGGAGTGGGCTAAGAAGAAAAAAAAATATGACATTAGAAAAAGAAATTAAGAATAAAAATCAATTTCATTAGAACGATAAGGGAAAAGTCAATGAATCACATTTCTACAATGACGGCATTAAATCGCTTCTAATAGGTTTTGATTCAAACTGTATCAAACTTTAAACTTTCTTAATTAGCCTCTTAGATTAGATCACATTAGGGCTGTCTGACGAAGAATTAAAGTCTGGGGAGGACATTGTATTCTAAGGTACTCTCTATTTTCTGTGTGGGTATCTGGAGGAGATTAGAGGGTCGCCAGGATATTTGTTTATCTCAATGTGCATTCACAACCCCTTCGCCTGAAATAGGGTGTTCCTAATACATCTAACACATTTTAATTCAATTATCTATTTATCAGCTAAAAATTTCGTTTCTTTGTATTAAATTTTTCCCTTTTTTACTTTTTCTCCAGTTTTATGATAATACTCGCATATTATCAAAATAATTGGAATGTAAAATTCAACTTTACATAAGATGCCTTTTGAGAGATAAATAAACGAAAGCAATTAGCTTCTTGATTTGGAAATGGAAATAAAAAAAAAAAGTAATAGACTTGAATATTTGTTGTTAGTAAAGGATTACGGGGATTAGTTTGACAGGCTGATTTGAAATTGCTTGTTTATTTTTGTTCGTTTTATTTTTTTCATAATTTTTTCGTATTAAAATACAATATTTTAGTGTAATCTTTAAATGCAAATAGCAAATAAAAAAGAATCTGAGAAATTAAAATTTATATTTCATGGTATAGTCCAGTCATTTTAGGCATTTTAAACCCCAATCTGCGGAAAAATTCCTAGTGAGCTGAATTTTTGTATACACCTTTATTACGGCGTTGTAATGAAGATGTGAAAAATCGACATTGATATCATGCCGGCTAAAAAAGTTATAAAGGTCAAAAGGTCACGAAAATCAGTTTTTCGCAAATATCTCGCAATCTATTGCTCAGAGGTCAATAAAGGTCATTATAAAAATTATTTGTCGTGAAATTGTCTACAAAAAATGTCTCTTGCATTTTTCTGTAAAATTAACCGTTTTTGAAGTAGAGCGCTGAGAAGGCGACTATATTATCACGATGCCTCACCTCCTTCAAGGTAGAATGCAGCGCTTTTTTTTACATACTAGTAAAGACAGGACATTTCGTGCCCGTGAATGCCTCAAACGACCTCGACTGGCAGATGTTTCTGTGCTACTGCTCATAGGCGCCGGAACTGGGGGGGGGGGCAAGGGTACATTGCCCCCCCCCCCCTGGCATCCTATAGGAGGGGGCAGAGGGGGGCAAAATGTCTTACTACTCGACTGATAGCCTCAACAAATATCCACATTGCAAGAAAAATATTCTGTTTCTACATGCCATGACCGGATGTGATACAACTTCACACTTTTTGGGAAAGGAAAATTGAAAATCATGAAGATGTTTGAAAAAAGACCCGATTTAAACAATTCTGCAGAAATATTCCAACAAGAAAATTGCTCTAGAGATGTCATTGTCAATGCTGGAACACATTTTCTACTAGCAATGTACGGTGCTCCAAAATCTGAACTTTCGATAGATAATTAGAGATACTGTAGCTTTGCTAAACTAACAAGGCACAGTACAGCTGTGAAATTTCCATTATTACCACCTACTTCTTCAGCAGCTCAACAGCATATTTATCGAGTGTATTATCAAATACAAACCTGGCTAGGAAGAGAAATTGATCCAAAACAGTGGGGTTGGGAGTTAAAAAATATTATACTACAGCCAATAACAACTTTATTACCACCAGCACCCGATAATCTACTAAACACAATCTTCTGTAATTGTACACAAGGTTGCGACGGCAAATGTGGATGCAAAAAAATTGGATTAAGATGTTCAAAGTTTGTGGACATTGCCGTGGCCAGTTATGCTTAAACGCAGAGTCAACCAATGATGAAAATGATGAAGATGTCGATTTAAATATAGGAATAAGTCCACTCGACGTTTTGCCAGCAATTGTTAATGACACAGAAACTGAAAATATCGACAATGAATGATAAAAAAAAATTATATACTAGAGTTAATTTTTCTGTATTTTTCTGTATTCAAATAAAAAATTATTCACTCGTAAATAAAAAAAACCTCTTATTACATATCATGGATTATGCCTACGGGGGAAACCATGTAAAAAAAAACGCGCCCTGCATTTTACCTCGAAGGTGGTGAGGAAACTAGTGCATCGTCATAATTAGGGATCGGATTTATAGGCACTGAAAATCTTTAAAATAGGCAGGAAACTAAGCACTAAAAATTATTAAAATAGGCACTTAAAAAGGCATTTATTGTAAAAATAGGCACTTAAAAGGCATTATTTAAGAAATAATATAAAAAAATTTAAAAAATTGATGTCTTATTTTTGGTAATCTGGTGGGACTGGTTGCATAGCACACAATTTTTTTTTAATTTCGGTAATTTAAAGGCGCATTCTGTACTTGTTTGCTAGAATATAAATACAAATCAAATTTTTAAGTAGGCCTACTAATTTTTAAAATTTTTTACATGAAAAATAAATTTTTTTTCGAAAAAAATATTTTTCCCAAATATCGGGGAGGGGGGGGTAAAGGGGTATTTACCCCCCCCCCCCTCCTGAAATATTTTCTTGATAATTCAAAAAAATTTTAAATTTAGGAAAAGGTGAATAAATAGATCCAGAGCTAGTATTCAGGCAAATTTATTCGGATTATATCCTTCCGCTATAGGCCAACGTTTCGGAGCTCAAACGGCTCCTTCTTCAGGACCTTAATATTAACAAATAAAAAGTACATCTTGTTGTTACATATATATTTTATAAGGATATTAGTATATTGACAAACTCACCATGCGGTGTCAAGAAAATAATTTGCCCTCAATTTTGTCATATATGAACGATGTGGTTAATTTCGCTACTCGACATGTGTTAAAAGGCAATGGTGCCGAACGAAGAATGGTGATTTAATTCGGAGTGCATTGCCTCTTATTTATAATTTAGATATTTAAACTGAGGGAATACAATTGTAATATAAATATCCTTTTTTTTTTTTTTTTTCCTTAATTATTTCGAGAATAATTTATATTTAAAATTAGCCTTCTAATTAGCATCATTTAAATTCACTCTATTTACATTTTTACTTTCTCTTATTATATATAATTTTATTAGTATAATGAACAACATTTCGGTACAATTTTATTACCTTATTTATATACTTTTTTTTTTTTTTTTTTTTTTTTAATTATTCACAATTATTAGTTATTTTAATTGTAGTATATTATTGTACAGTGAGCTGAGGTTTTGGGTGTCACATTGTTTGTTAATAACACAGTCCCGATACTTAATTATGTTACACATTTCAAGATTCAACAATATATCATGATTGGGATCAGATGATAAAATTTTTACATTGTCGAAGTCAAATTCGTGATCTAAGTCAAGAGCATGTTCAGATAGGGCCGTCCCAGGGCGTTGTTTTTTTATATCATATTTATGTTGGTAAATTCTTTTGCCAACCTTCTGTTCAGTTTTCCCCGATATAGAACTTATTAGGACATGAGGAGCATTGCAGCATATAGACCACTCCAGACCTTTGGATAGTCGGAATTTTGTCTAAATTATTAAAAAAGTTACCTAGAGTATTAATTGATTTCCCCGATAATATTACATTGACTGTATTACTATTAAAATATTTTCGAAAATTCTTATTCAAGCATCTACTGATGTTTTCGAAAAGTCCATCTATGTATGATAACCTAAAGTACATATCGGTTGTTGGTTCCGTACTAGTACTGTCAACATTTCTGTAAGGTTGAGGAAGGTTATTATTTTTATTTTTATTTTTAGACAAAAATCTGTTAATTATTTTATTAATCATTTTATTTGGATATCCGTTGGAATTAAGGGTAGTTTTCAAATTTTTTATATTATTATCCCAAAATTCACTGTCTGTGAGGTGGTATATTCTATAAAGCATACCTGTAATCAAATTACTTTTATGTTTGAAGGGATTGCTCGATAGGTAATTCAACATTCTACCCGAGTAAACTTCTTTTTTATACCAGTCTGTTTTTAAACCCATTTCACTTCTGATAATTTTTAAATCTAAGAAATTTATACAATTATTAATCTCCTTTTCAATGGTGAAATTAATAAGAGGGTGGAAGCTATTTAATTTCTGTAAAATCGAATCAACACTCTCCGACCGAACTAAACTAAGGACATCATCAATATATCTAACAAAAAATATTATATCATCCTTCAGTTGAGGAATGATTTGTTTCTCAAGTTCTTGCATTACGATGTTAGCGACTACCACTGATATTGGTGAGCCCATAGCGAGACCGGTACGTTGTCTAAAAAATCTATTTCCATACCGAAAGTAATTGTGATCGAAAATATATCTTAAGGTCTCATTAAAATGTTCTACTTCGATATTAGTGTGGGGGCTGATCTCATCCCACCTAGAAGTGATAATTTCGTACGCGAGTTCGGTGCTAATATTAGGATATAAGGAGATTACATCAAATGAGACCAAAATGAAGCCAGGTGGTGGAATTATATTCATTAATTTTCTTTTACAATCAAAAGAATCTTTGATAAAATGTTCATTATTTTCTACTATATTACCCAATATTTTGCTTAAATGCTTTTCTAACCTATATGTGGGGGAGTTAATAGTGCACACTATTGGGCGAATTGGTTTACCTACTTTATGAGTTTTTAACAGACCATGGAAACGGGGTGCTATAGCAGTGTAAGTATTTAGTGATTTATATGTTTTAGTGTCAATCCCTCCTGAGTCTTTGATTTTTTTTAATAAATTGTTAGTCTTGCTTTGGATGGAAGTTGTGGGATCCGTTGTTAGTTCTTCGTAGGAATGAGTATCCCCCAATAGAGTACAGATTTTATCATTATAATCACTACGCCTCATAAAAATAGTTGTTTGTGATTTATCCGCCTTTACCAATATATTATCATTTAATTTAGCTTTTAAAAATTTTTTTGTTTTTTCCAGCCAGTCCAATAAAATATGTTCGGGCTGAGTATAAGGGCCATTGGATCTCAAAAAATTAAAATGTACTCTGTTTTTGATTTTATTAACATAATTGGACATAATATTGACAGTTTCGGCTCTAATTGTGTTTTTAATTCTGCCATTGTCTAGGCAGGAGGCAACCAACTCTATTTCCGAAATTAACCGGTCAAATGGAATTGTTTTTAACACATTTTTTATATTATGAGGTCTAACGTCCAAGGGGAAATTGAAACGGGGTCCCAAGCTTAGAATATATTTAACCTCATCTGGAATATACTCATCCGACAAATTTAATATCCACTTATCATTAATGGAGAAGTCATGCGGCAAATGCTCCCTCATTAGACTGGACCATTTGTGAAAAAGGTTAGCATTAAGGTCCTTAAGTTTACGTAAAAAATTTAAATTTTCCACATAAAAAAATTTATTGAATATATTTGGCGGAGTACTTTGAACTATAACCTCTTTCAATTCACGTAAACTGTTTTTAAAAAATGAATATTGCGAAATGTTAGTTTAATCTCTAATCTAAGAAGACCCAACTGAAAGCTCCTGACTTTTTTATTTGTTTTAATTGAGACATAACTAGATGTAAGTAATTCATTAATGCAATGCAGATTGAATCTCAAATGTTTCGGAATAATAATAGGTATGATTACATTGTTGCAGAAAATTTTACTCTACTAATAAATTTTGTGAGTTTGTCAAGCATCTTTTGATACGATTGAGAATTTCTTAACCGTATCGGTTCCAAAATGATTATGCAGATAAGAGAAGAATGGGGTT
>JAKCPI010029529.1:0-10255 GCA_023213315.1 Euborellia annulipes | reverse complement strand
TTTTAAAGTAGCCTACGTTTAGACGTCGCTCCTGAACCCCCTTAATTAGATGTGAAGCAACCGGCCCTAAGCACAGATCATACATATAAGAAAACCCTAAGAAAAATCCTGAAAATTTATATTCATCAAATAACATGACAGTAAGTGGAGTTGAGAGAAGAAAGTAAAGGCAAAGAAGTGGTGAAATTTAATTTTTAGTAAAGAACAATAGAGGGCTTTGAAGAGAAGCGAGACTGAATGATGCATTCATTACGCACAACCAACCAACCACCTGCCCTTTTCTTTTCTTTTTTTCTTTTTTATTTCCAATCGTCGACTCATAAAGCGTTAAATAAAAAAGCCAAATCTTCCTTCTTCTCTCGTTCTTTCTTTTATTCCAATCTATTACCTTCTTATTTCCTTTTAATACTTTAAATTCAACACTTTTCAAAGACTTATAATTATTCTTCAAACAAACAATTAAACGATAGATGACAGAAAGAGGTGTCCGGGAAAATGCTGCAAAATTTCCATCGCTGGGTTGCATGAACGTATTTAGAGCTCCGTTAAATGCTCTTCGTCTGTGAAATCCATTTATGGTTGCACAAACGTCAAAAATAGTCTTTAAATTAAAGTTAAAGAATTTTTTTTTTCGTATTGAATTAATTTAGTGTCGATATCATCATAAAAGACAGCTAAGCATAAAATGTATTAATTTAATTGGGATTCCTTTAATTTTCAGTAAGTATTAAGCGAAATTATCTATTATTAGAGATATTTATCTGAAGAAGTGAGAAAGTGAGGTTATGTTACAACTTGTAAATATTAAAATAGTGAAGTTAGGATCAAATTGTATGACATGTATGAAATTAACAATCATACAATACTCCCTTGCGGTCAACTCGTCAACTACAGTATATTAAAAACAGAGTTGGGTTATTTACACGATTTTGCAGTTATTTACAAAAATCTCGTAGATAACTCGGGTGCGCATGCGCGAACCCCTCGAGAAAGGAAACTCAAATAAAATTCATCAAATTCAAACAAAAACAAGATTCATACATTCATACTTATTAATTTGACTTTTTATATTTCTTTTTGTTGGATAATTTTAGATTCAAAAATAAGATGAGATGCTTTTAAAATATTTTAATCCAAATTTTTTTTTTTCTTTATTATCCATATAAAATGCTTCTTGAAAGATCATTTAAGGTAAAATTAAATTTCCTTCTTTTTCTATTCTTCTTGTTATATTTTAGAAACCAAAAGAAATATTACTTTTGAATTTTTTTTTAATCTTGAGGATTCATATAGTAATGGAGGAATGCCAGAGCAGATTCCACTTTTCGGGCCAAATATATTCTAAAATTAATTTTCCATATGTTTAGTTTCTTATCAGAAACCTAAAAAGATAAAAGCAAACTGAATTTAATTAATTAAATAAAGAAATATAATAAATATACTTACAAATGAATTGACAATTATAGGTTAGGTTATCATATTTAACTTTTTGAATTTCATTTGTAATTATTTTATTAACATTTTGATTATATTATTCACTAAATAAAAAGAAAACATCATCAATGCTCTAAAACACAAAAATATGAAATAAAAGCGTGTAACCTGTTTTTTTTTTTTAAGGCAGTTGGTTTTTTACAGTTATTTACGACGATCTAGTTATTTACATGGTAGTAATTTACGCGTAAATAGCCATGTAATTTACCCGTCTTTAAATAACTTGCCAACTCTGATTAACAATTGACATT
Source organism: Euborellia annulipes (assembly GCA_023213315.1). Lineage (NCBI taxonomy): Eukaryota > Metazoa > Arthropoda > Insecta > Dermaptera > Anisolabididae > Euborellia > Euborellia annulipes. The sequence goes on along the minus strand of JAKCPI010029529.1, from coordinate 8,510 downwards.
CACCCTTAGTTTTAACCTAACCTCACTTCCGTCAGTTGAATATCTAAATTAATAATATCGCTTTTTTTTTTTTTTTTTATTTATTTGCCCCTTCCAGCCGTAGGCCATTGGGTAAAAGTATACAATTACATAATACTTAAAAAGGTAAACTAGTACAACAACATTATAAAAGAACATAGTAAAATAACATTATAAAAGAACAAAATAGAATGACATAATAAAAGAACATAGTACAGGAACAAGATAAAATAACAATAATATCGCTTAATACGTATTGAAAATTAAAGGAATCCGAATTAAATTAATGCATTTTTATCTTTACCAGTCTCTCATGATGATAAAGACCCCGGCTACAATGTCCCAGTCGTTTTGTATTTTACAATTTCTTTAAAAAGAAATTTTAAAAACGAGGCTTGATCCCAGTAAATTTAAAATAAAGAAATTTTAGCTATTTGTAGAATTATTTTCTTGAAAACCACTGATCATGAATTAGAAATTTTGCTTTCCATTCATTATACACATCTTAGTTCCTAGTGAAGAGGCAAAATAGATATCTTTTCAAAAGAGATTTTGCATAACGTGCAGGCGCTCTTGATTAGTGGCGCCGAACTTGTGTCGAGTAAGCGAACTTCTCTACTTAAATTTCGGGTTGAATGCACAATGGGGCAGAATTTCTGTGACGAAATGTCTTGTCTGGTTTTGTATGTAGGCCTAAATTGATTAGATCGCATCTACGATGAAATATATCTCTAAAGGAAATTGAATTTCAATTTTATCACTAGTTTTTACTTTCTCTTACCTCTATATATATATGTTAATATATAGAGAGAGAAAGTATTGGATTCATGTCAAAAATTCGATGTCGAGATTTTGACGAATATACGTTTTCAGGTCCCCTGAGTTCAAAAAAGTGGTTTTCGCGACATGGCCTGTCTGTCTGTGTTCAATTTTAAGCATGAAGGAATTGAGGTTTTAAACAAAATTGGCCAAAGAGTATTAGTACTTTTTCAGTTTTTTTTCGATTTGCTCCAACGATTTTGATGGATCCATAAATCAATTATTTTTTAGAGCCTCTTAAAAATGTATATTCTCATTTTGCCATTTTTTACTTTCTCTTAGCCTATATATGAAATATATAGGAGAGAAAGTATTGCGATCATGTCAAAAATTCGATGTCGAGATTTTGATGGATATACATGTTTTGAGGTCCCCTGAGTCCAAAAAAAGTGGGTCCCGCAAATTGGTCTGTGTGTGTGTATGTATGTATGTATGTGTGTCTGTATGTGTGGACAGATTTTTAGCATGAAGGAATTGAGCTACCGGATTGAAATTTTATATTTAACTTAGGTACCTTTGAAGAATGTCAAAATAAGCTTTTGAACAAAATCGGCCAAAAAGTACTAGTACTTTACTGATGTACTTTTTCAGTTTTTTTCGATTTTCTCAAAATTCCCTCCAAGGATTTTTTTTTAAAATTCAAAAATCAATTATTTTTTAGATGGTCTTTAAAATGTATATTCTCATTTTGCCGTTGAAATCTTCTGAAGACCACTTTACTCTTGTTCTTCATAGGAAAGATAGAAATGGTTGCCATGGTAACGGAATTTAAATCTTTTTCTTTTTATTAGATTAAAAATCAATTATTATTTAAATTCCCATTTATTTTTTTTTTATTTCTGTTTTAATTGTTTCAAAGAAAACATATATATATATCTCTCCCACTTGCAAACATTATCGTCTCTCTCTACTCTTTAAATTCCCTTTCCACCTTATCTTCGCATAGAAACAATGTTAATTTCCTATAGGGATTTGTATGTTAATTTCGATTCAAAAGGGGGTCCCCTTTGGAACTTTTTACGCATTTAAAATTTTTTTTTCCAATTCTTATGAAATTTTGTATTTATTTACGATTCTATATTGTGTATAAAATGTCCAAATATGAGATTAAAATTTTGAAAAATAACCATAGTTTATTTGAAGCAGTCAACATTTAAAATGCAAGTTTGAAACTAAGGTGCTATCGGAAACTAAATATATCTCGACACAAAAAATCTGGTGTGACCAGCACGGTGCACAACTTTCTCTTACCGAAGGGTAAGAGAAAGTTGTGTGCTGTGCGCCAGTCACACCAGATTTTTTTTAAACGAAACTAAATTTTTCCGCCTTGCCGATTAACTTTTTTTTAAGGAAGACGAAATTTTTCCGCCTTGAAAAAAAAAAAAATATATTTTTGCGGAACTATATTTTTCGGGAAATTTTTTTTCCCATCCAAGAAAATCATTTTATTTTTTAGGAATGAAATGAAAAATGAATTGTCCTTAGATATTTTCGTCTCAAAATTTTTGGCATTCCCAAAATTTTGCCGCCCCTCAAATCGTGCTGCCCTAGGCATAAATACATCACTGGACGTGGACCAATCAAAAACTGTGACTCGAAAATAATTTGTTTACAAGTTTCTAGCCAATCTTTGTATTTCAAAGACCTTGGGTAGATTGTAATTAACAAAAGTTCAAAGAATATACAGAAACATAGGCCCCAGAACGGGGAGGGGGGGGGGGGCGGGCAAGGGTACATACATTAATTTTGAAAAATAAAATCTTTTAAATTAAAAAAAATTAAAAGAGTAAGAAATTCATTTTTTTCCAAAACATTTTATATACGGTAGACCCTATTGTATTTCTAATTTCTAAAAACATTTTATATTGAATTAAAAGAATAAAATTAACAATATTTATTTCCTTCAAATAGTATAAATATAATAATTAGAGACCGGATTTTAAGCAAAATGCTTATTGCTGAATTTTATAAGCAACCATTAGATATTTAATTTCTATACGAATTAGGAAAAACTAAGTGTATTGACATTGCATTTTTTATGCTTTTTTTCCCTTTCGTGCTTATTTGAACTTATTTTACGAATATTTATAATTTTTTTTTTTTTTATTAAAAGACTTTTTCCCATTCACACACGCATACACCAGGGACGTATATAAGGGGGGAGGGCCGCCCCCCCCAAATTTTCTAAAAATCCCGCAGTGTGAAAAAATATAGCCCTGTAAAAAAAAATTTTTCCGCAGGGTGAAAAAATTTGGTTCCGCGAAAAAAAAATTTTTCGCAGGGCGGGGCGGAATAAATTTAGTTTCTTTAAAAAAAAATTTGTATATGCCATTGGTATGAGTAAAAATTGCTTTTTAGATGCTTTTTTTCAACTTATATGCTTATTTAACAACTTTTTATTCAAGTTTTTTATGCTTTTTTAAGAACTTTTTTCCATTTTTTTATGCTTTTTTGTCCGGTCTCTAATAATAATATATAAAAATACAAGTTGAGAAAGGCGCGGCTTCTCCGCGCCCATCTCAACTTGGCCCTGGCGGGAGGCGTCTCGGTGCGTGATCAGTAGTTTTTCTCTTAATTTTAAAGCACATATTATTTTCGCCTAAATGAAAATACAATGAATCAAGTTTAAAATTTGAGTATTCGCCCTGCCCGGCCTCTGGGTTTTGAAGGCCATGAGAAAATTACGGGCAAGAAGCAAGCCTAAATTTCCCTTTAATAAACTGATTCGAGCCAACGGGCATGCAAATGAAATCAGGCGGACAGGGACCTATTAAAAAAAATCAACAATTTTAAAATAAAAATTTCGGGGGTGGGGCAATTGCACAATAAATCTTTAAACTTTTAAACCCCTTGATAGATATTCATTCAAGAATTTTAAATCCAAAAAAGCATGTTTATATTTGAAGAAACAGAAGAATTAAAAAATTTGGGGGGGGGGGGGGCTGCCGAATTTAAAAAAACTCTGAAACAACGAATTTAGATTCTTATCAAGGGAAGGCTTTAGGGAAGAAACCAAATTGATATCTCTCCTGGTTAAAAAAAAATTTGAATTTGCCTCTCCGGCTCCGCCCTCTCTGTATTTCGCCAATCAGCGCTATCCCTGAGGCCTGATTGGTTGTTTCACACATCGGACACGCTTTTTAGCGCTTTATTATATAGTATGATAATAATATAATATAATAAAAATAAATATAGCCTAAAAAATTTTTGATAAAATCACTAGCAAATTTTTTAAAATTTTAATTTTATTAAAATTGTGATTTTATTTAAAATTTTTAAAGCTTTATAGTAGATTTGTTTTTGTTTTATACTATTTGAACATATTAAATTATTTTAATTTTCTAAAAAAAAATTAAAACAAAATTTTTTGCCCCCCCCCCCCCCCCTGATTCAAATTCGTTCCGGCGCCTCTGTACAGAAAAAAATAACCTTTAAAATCATTTAAAATGACAAATTTACTTTTCAAATTAAATTAAAATATGATCAAGTATATAAAATAATAATAAGTGAATTGAAAAGTTTAAAGAGAAAGTAAAAAAGAATGGTGGAGGGGGGATGGGGGTGGGGGTGGGGGTTGGGGGGGGAGAAAACAAACGGTTAATAATTTAGTTGAGTGTGTAAACAAGAGAACGGAATATCATTGCAAGAGTTTAATTAATTTTCTCTTCTTTCTTTCTTTTTTTTTTTCAAATATTATTTTTTTCTTTTTTACTGTTGCTTATTCTTTGAAAGTGATTAATCACTTTAATTACTAAGTAGTCGGTCTCGAAGAGGAGGGTGAGTTGTTGGTTTTGCCCCCCTCTCGTAAACATCTCTTCGTGGACTTGGCGTCCACGAAACTTTTTTTTTTTTTTCTCCTCTCTTTTCTTTTTCTTTCACTCAGATGGTTAAAAAGACGAAAACCAAAAGGGGTTTGTCTGTGTGTGTGTGTGTGTGTCCAACCATCCCTTCTTCTGTTTGGATTTGAACGGGCGTCCGGGTAAAGGATTGCCTCTCGAGTGACCCGTTCAATCAAAGTTACTCCCTCCTCTCCCTCTCTCTTCTTTTTCATCCCTTTTTTTTCCACCCTCTGCTATTTTGGGACAAAACGAAGACGTAGACTTTATTCAATTGAAGCAATAAAGTAAAGCAAAAAAAAAAAAAAAAAAATTATCTTTTATGCATAATAAAACAAAAAAATCTGGTGTGACTGGCGCACAGCACACAACTTTCTCTTACCCTTCGGTAAGAGAAAGTTGGGCACTGTGCTGGTCACACCAGATTTTTTGTGTCGAGATATATTTAGTTTCCGATAGCACCTTAGTTTCAAACTTGCATTTTAAATGTTGACTGCTTCAAATAAACTATGGTTATTTTTCAAAATTTTAATCTCATATTTGGACATTTTATACACAATATAGAATCGTAAATAAATACAAAATTTCATAAGAATTGGAAAAAAAAATTTTAAATGCCTAAAAAGTTCCAAAGGGGACCCCCTTTTGAATCGAAATTAACATACAAATCCCTATAGGAAATTAACATTAGGCCTATGAGAGAAGGCGGAGAGACAGGCGATAATGTTTGCAAGTGAGAGAGAGAGAGAGACATATATGTTTTCTTTGAAACAATTAAAGACACAAATAAATTTAAAAAAAATGGGAATTTAAATAATAATTGATTTTTAATCTAATAAAAAGAAAAAGATTTAAATTCCGTTACCATGGCAACCATTTCTATCTTTCCTATGAAGAACAAGAGTAAAGTGGTCTTCAGAAGATTTCAACGGCAAAATGAGAATATACATTTTAAAGAGCATCTAAAAAATAATTGATTTTTGAATTTTAAAAAAAATCCTTGGAGGGAATTTTGAGAAAATCGAAAAAAACTGAAAAAGTACATCAGTAAAGTACTAGTACTTTTTGGCCGATTTTGTTCAAAAGCTTATTTTGAGCGTGTGGGAAGGTACCTAAGTTAAATATAAAATTTCAATCCGGTAGCTCAATTCCTTCATGTTAAAAATCTGTCCACACATACAGACACACACACACACATACACACACACAGACCAATTTGCGGGACCCACTTTTTTTGGACTCAGGGGACCTCAAAACATGTATATCCATCAAAATCTCGACATCGAATTTTTGACATGATCGCAATACTTTCTCTCCTATATATTTCATATATAGGCTAAGAGAAAGTAAAAATAATCTAGATCAGGGATGAGGAACCCGCGGCCCGTTGAACATGTTGGCCCGCCAAGCATTTCTAAAATTGAAAATAAATATTTTTTTATTTTATTTTTATCATTATCAGAATATTTTCAACCATGAAATTAATCAAAAATGACCACCGATTAAGACTGATTGGGTGCTCGATTAGGAAGCTGCGTACGTGTAGGTACCTCATCTATTTCGGCTGATATCAGCTTGTATCAAAAAATTTCTCATTAAAAATTTCAAGTAAATTCGTTTTTCTGTTCTTTTCTTGTTTGTTTTTATTTTGCATTAAAATTTGTATATGAAATCTACTTTTTTTAAAATTTTATATTTTTTTTATTCTAATGTTTATTATAAATATAAAGTTTTATAAATTATTAATAAGTGTTACTTTATGTGCGGCCCGCCAAAAAATTTTAAAATTTAAATTGATTAAAAAGGTTGCTCACCCCTGATCTAGATCAGTGGTTCCCAACCTTTTCTGGCCTATCGCCCCTCACTGGAGGTTGTCTAACACCAATTGCCCCCTTTTCATTTTCATTGTATGTTACAGAATTTACATGGTTTAAATTGAATCAAATTCATAGATTCTGTGATCTGCATCTTCATTTTCGTACAAAACATGATTTAAAATTTTTAACAAACAAAAAGTAGCCAACTACTTTATTTCAAAGTTAAAAATAAATCAACTTCCTCAGATAGCTTTTTCTTTTCAAAGTGAATAAATACAACTGCTGCAGAAATAGTGACAGAAATGTTGAAATTTTCTTTAGTTAAATTATATTATTAATTAATTAATAAATAAAATTAACCACAATTAATGGCAAAAATTTATTTTGAAAACTACTCCTGTCCTTAGGAGTGAAAAAAATGAAGAAAATTTCAAAAATGGATCTTTTTTTCAGTAAATTTTCATTTAATGGAAACAAAAGTGACGTTTCCATTCTAGATTGGAATTGGATTCTTCATAATATTTTATTTTTATGACAATTTTTTTGTCCTCTTCTATCCTGGCCATCCTCTAAATGGAATATTTTTCCCTTTGATTTTTTTTTTTACTTTCTCTTACCTCTATATATATGTTAATATATATAGAGAGAGAAAGTATTGGATTCATGTCAAAAATTCGATGTCGAGATTTTGATGGATCTTCACGTTTTGAGGTCCCCTGAATCCAAAAAAGTGGTTTTCGCGACATGGTCTGTCTGTCTGTCTGTGTGTCTGTGTGTCTGTGAACAATATATCTCAAGAACGAAAAGAGTTAGGAGGTTGAAATTTTATATTTAAGTTAGGCACCCCCATGGGACCTGACACGAAGCTTTTGACCAAAATCGACCAAAGAGTACTAGTACTTTACTGATGCACTTTTTCAGTTTTTTTCGATTTTCTCAAAATTTGCTCCAACGATTTTTTTTAAAATTCAAAAATCAATTATTTTTTAGATTCTCTTTAAAATGTATATTCTCATTTTGTGATTGAAATCTTCTGAAGACCACTTTACTCTTGTTCTCCATAGAAAAGATAGGAGAAATGGTTGCTATGGTAACAAAATATAAATATTTTGTCATACTTATCAATTTTGCATCTTGAAAATCGAATGTACCGTACTGTCGGAAACTAAATACATGTCGACACAAAAAATCTGGTGTGACAAGCACAGTACACAACATTCGATTACCGAAGGTAAGAGAAAGTTGTGTGCTGTGCGCCAATCACCGAGATTTCCTTTTAAATTTTTGTAAATTTTAATAATTTTTCCCCCTATGATTACTCCTCGCCCCCCAATCGCCCCTCGCTTATTTATTGTCCCCCTGAAAATCAAATCGCCCACTTGGGGGCGATCGCCCCTAGGTTGGGAACCACTACTCTAGATAATAATTAAAGAATGCATGGAGACAAAGTCGCGCGACTTGTCTCTAGACTGTTGCGAGACAAAGTCGCACGTCCACACCCAGATACTCATGCAGCATTGAAATATTTAAAATATTTTATTTTTGATCTAAATTTTATTTATAAATATAATATTTTAATATGAAATCGAGACTTTTCAATTAGTCATCTGATTCTTGATTTATTTATCAACTTTAATTTCAACAAAAAAAATAATATATACCCTAGAGTAAGAAATAATGTCCCGAGGCCAAAAAAAATCAAATAAGTTTCAAATAATAAGAAATAAGTGTGTGGCATGTCTCGCGACACGTCCACGCCAATTATGTTGCGCGACTTTGGTCTCTTGTATCCAATTTCGAATGGGAGACAAAAAGTCGCTCGACTCCTCGCAACACGGGAAAATATTTCGCGACAGTCGCGAGACAAAGTAGCGCGTCTTTTGTTGCTAGGTGTGCACTAGGCTTAAGGGTAGGCTGAAAATTTTTGTTTTTCGAAGTTGTAATTATATAGACAAAAAAAAAAAAAAAAAAAAAAAGGAAAAATAAATTATCCAAATCGGTTGACATCTTCCGGTCGCGC
>JAKCPI010029528.1:0-16508 GCA_023213315.1 Euborellia annulipes | reverse complement strand
CATGGAGCTATGACTCGGAGATTGGCAAAATTCTTTAAAAAGGATTAGAGATCCGATCCGGGCAATTCGGATGATCCGATCCGGATGCTGCAAAATAATTAGCGGTCCGATCCGGAGATCCGTCAAACTAGGACGATCCGTATTATTGAATACTTATAATTTGTTTTTATGAAATTTACTTTTTAAAATCACATGTTGTTAGTTGATTATTCATTTATGTTCAAGATGATAAGGAATAATTTCCAAAGGAGAATGCAGCCAAATTTATTTCATTTAATTTTAATAAAAATTCTTAATCACTTGCTGACGTTTCGGTTCGGGTTTGAAGCATCATCGTAGCTACAAAGGTGGAAAATAATACAAAAAAATTAAAAACACAAAGACAAAATCACAGGTATGATTAATTAATTTATTAGGTCTTTTCAAATGATTTGTAAAACAAAACATCTTTTGTATTATTTTCCATGTTTGTAGCTCCGATGATGGTTCAAACCCGAACCGAAACGTCAGCAAGTGATCAAGAATTTTTATTAAAATTAAATGAAATAAATTTGGCTGCATTCTTATTTGGAAATTATTCCTTATCATCTTGAACATAATACTACAGCTATAACAAATATTCAATTATTATTCATTTAATTAATTAATAAATGTATATTTAAGATTTTTAAAAAGCAATAATAAATTATTTAAAATATAAAGCTGGTAGGTTTTTCCTAAGAATTCATGATAAAGTCAGCTGGTTTATGTTTCTTGGACAATTGAGAGCTCACGCCACCAGTTTTTTTTTTTTTTTTTTTCTTCTTCAGGGTGACAACATGAGAAATGATTCTATTTTATTCATCTCTTTCTCTTTCTAGAGTTTTTGATTATCTTACAAAGTTGTTTGTTGATTTCCACACGACTAAAAATGGAGGTCTTGTACAATGTTTATTATCCGTTTTTCTTTTTTTATTTTGTTTAGGCTGAGATATCAGAGAAAATTTCTTACTAAGAAATCTATAGGTGAAAGCTTTAAAGAGACGATTTAAAAAAGATTTATATTTAAATAAGAAGTTTTGTTTACTATAAAACAGATAAATTTCAATTAATGTCACAATTGTTTCCTAAATATGTGTGTAGAAATTATTTATTACTTTCTCTTACCTCTAAATATGTTAATATATATAGAGAGAAAGTATTGTATTCATGACAAAAATTCGATGTCGAGATTTTGATGGATATACACGTTTTTCTGAATCCAAAAAAGTGGTTTTCGCTACATGGTCTGTCTGTGGTGGTGATCTGCCGACTCCATGGGACCCAAGGTGCTCGAGCCCCCCAATGTTGAAGGAAGAGAGGAAAGGCCCCCAGAAAAAAAACGCTTCATTATTGTTAAAAGGCCAATCGGGCAAAAACTTAAAACACAACCCGTACCACCTCCGTAAATCATATTTAGGCCCCCCTAATAATTTTTAAAAGTCGGCCTGCGTCTGTCGGTGAACAAAATATTCCAAGAACGAAAAGAGTTAGGAAGTTGAAATTTTATATTTAAGTTAGGTACCCCCTGGAATGTAACACGAAGTTTTTGAACAAAATCGGCCCAAAAGTATTAGTACTTTACTGATGCACTTTTTCAGTTTATTTATTTATTTTTTTTTTATTCTCAAAATTCACTCCAAAGATTTTGTTTAAAATTCATAAATCAATTATTTTTTAGATGTTCTTAAAAATGTATATCAATTTCGACATAATTATTTTTCTGGCTGCATTGTCTTTCACTTATATGTGCACCTGAGAAATCATTATTAACAATGTACAATATTATGACGAAATTGAGGGCAAATTTAATTATTGACCCTGCATGGTCTGAAGAAGGAGTCGTTAGTAGCTCTCCGAAACTCCGTATAGCGGGAGGAGTCGATCTAAATAAAATGGCCTGATAATTATCTCCAAGATTACTTCTCAATCATATTATTCTCCAGGCTGTTCCCCATTCTCATCTGTATCTGAGATATTTCAGTAAGGACAGAGAACAGAGGATTGACATATTATAAGTAACATGGGCGTAACTAGAGAATTTGGCTGGGGGGGGGGCTGAGACCAGCCTTCATCGCTGGGGGGGGCCATGGGACCAGCCATCCTCCGAGGGGCCTGGAAGACCCCATATTGAATCAATTTTTCGTTGGGGCGGGGAGCCTTCTGGGGGGGGGGGAGGAAGACTCCCTAGTTACGCCCATGAGTATAGATAAAGAATTTTTACTCCTAAGCAACCGTGACCGTAACTAAAAGCTTATTATAAATATAAATTCTTTAAAAAATATTCACTTTTTTGAAAAACACCTAATTAATTAACTTGGATAGTGTATACCGGTATATAAATACATAGTATATAGTAAGAGAATGTGGTTGCAAATGACTCCGCAAGTAAACCTTCAAGAGAGAGAGGAGTGTTTGTGTGGAGGCTTCGCCTGAGGCGATATTCCAACTCCTCGCATCTTCTCTTCATTACAAAACGTATACTTCTCTTATTGAGATTTTAAAAACTGATAAAATGATATTAAACCTTTCATCTGTCTGTCCGTCCGTCATGGACACATTTTAATAAGATTTTCAAAGTCACGTGTATCTAGTTGGTAAAAGAAAAATAAATTATAAATATATTTCTTATTAACTAAAGTAAATAAATCAAAAAAAAAAAAAAAAAAACCTTAATAATAATCTCTTAGAACTTTGAATATAAAACAAATGTTAGTACAAGTACTTTTAGATATTTTAATTGTTTGTTTATATCTTTAACTAGGGAGGATGATGATATTGTTAAGTCAATGGCCGTCTCAAGAGACAAGCAAATCAAGCGGTCATTTCTAAGTGGGACGACGACATTAAAATAAATAAATTGTGGGATGTGGATTTAGATTAATTAACCATAACGAAAATAAAATAGATAAAATGAGAGTTTTTTCAATCTGAAAAATATCTCTCTCTTCTCTTTAGACATTAGCGACACGTTGCGGTTACTCTGAGGAGTTACTTTCATGGGAATAATACTGGGGTGGGTTCCCGTTTCCTTCCTCAGGAGGGGGCATCTCGAATAAGGTTGGATAATAATTTGCTGTGAAGTGGATTTGAGTTGTCAGGATTATAAGCTTAACTGCTTTATCCCCTCGGCTAATCGCCTCCTCATAAATATAAAAAAATTGAATTCTCAAAGTATTATTAGAGTATTTATTTAAAATATTCTCTACTTGTGCAACAAATGATATAGAAAATATTTATTTTTGGGCCGACAATGTAGGATAAAGGTAGTCCAACCGCAGCGAAAGCGCCGAGGTCCTGATTCGACTCCAGGGGACGCAATTTTGCCTATTTGAATTTGTTATCTCGGCATTTATATTTTTAGTTAATTTAGTTATTATAACTATATCTTCCCATAAAAATAACAAAGATTGCCTAGCGAAAAACTGAACCCAAGCAGTGGCATATTCAAGAGATGTTTTTTCCCCCAAATTTTATAAGAAATTTAAAGCAAGACCAAATAAATTAGAAATTAGTAAGAGTAAGTACAGTTGCAGCAAAAACAAAGGCTTTGGATGCCATTCTCGAAGGAGACGTTTCGGACGAAATTTATTTGTCCTTCTAGACTTGTAAATAGTAATAAAAGGAAAGAAGATGGACAAATAAATTTCGTCCGAAACGTCTCCTTCGACATTTGGCATCAAAGTCTTTGTATTTTTTACTGCACCTGTACTTGTTCTTCCTAATTTCTAACATCAACAGCAACTTATCTCCGAATCAAATAAATAAAATTAAACAAAATTAAAAGGCTTAAAAAATCAATCACCACTGAACCATTACCTCAAATCAACTCCTAAAATTAAAATTATAATAAGTTGCTAAAATAGAATTTATTGAATGTGATTAATTTAAATATTTCGGAGCGCCTTATATCCAGGAATCAAACATAAACTAATTTATGCAGTCACGACAATTACAATTAAAGGATTATTAATTTTATTTTCATTTTATAAAAAGTATTATTATTTCTATTAACTGAATAAAACCTTGCTGCTTTCAGGGTATCTTATCTCAAATGTGAACCATAAAATTGAAAAACTAAACATCACGACATGGCTATTCGCATTTCGTGGAAAAATATTCTGGGCGTAGATCCACTTTTTAGGAATAATGAAATTCGTGATTTCTTCATAATCCTAGCTCATCTCACAACCAGATGGGTATATTCTTATTACTCATTATACTAATAAAAATGGCTTTAATTGGTTATTTAAAAAAAATTGTCAAATATTATGTAACAATAAGAAAATCAACTAAAATTACACAACAAAAGCGCGCTAGCAGTTAAGTTCTGACCACGCAGCTAGTATATTTATTTAAATTTGAAATAAAAGTATTTTTATTACTTTCTTTTTCATATTTTTATTAATAGGCCTAATAGAAACATATTTTTTATTCATTGAGCTGTATAAGCCCTCGTACTAGAATCCCTAAGCAAAAATTAGAATTTGAAGTGATCAACATCCATTTTTTTTCATATTTCTTTGCATTTATTAAACAAGTTTATCTAAATGCAATACAAATTAAATTATTTTATCATTTTTGAATATTTATTTCTTCCATAGTGATAAATTATAAAATATGATATTTAGCACGCGTGATTTGTCAAAATCGAATTAAAAAAAAAAAAGTTGACGCATGCATGCAAATTTGGTGTTCTCTAAAAATGGCTTGCTTTAATGGTTGTAGACAACGAAAAAACGCGAGTTCCATATATAAATATATAGATCACACACGGAACCTCCCACTAATAAAACACTAATAAAATTAATTTTGAAGCTGAGTTCTTTTTTTTAATATCATCAAAACACGCCATCTGTTCGGGTTTTTTTTTCATCTTTTGTCTCTTTCGATTATCCAACTCAATAAATATTAATATTTAAAAAAATATAAATTATTAACTTGCAGGGAATATTAAATAAAGAAAAAAGATTTTATTACATTTCGTATAGGTATAATATTAATTGCTTTAAGTGAAATATTTATTTCAATATGAGAATGAATTACTGTCTGGATGGATAAAATACTAATTTTGAATTTTCGAGGGGTTTAAAATATTCCAATTTTTCAAAATGTCGGTCGAATAACAGTGACAGTTTAGTTATGTTAGATGATTGATAAAAGATGTCTACTTTGGTTTAAAATTTCATTTGAAGAGAAAAGGAAACAATTATTAGGGCCATTACGCTTTTTCAAAAGAAGTAATTATTGTATCCTCAGCAAAAACTTATAACTTTTTCAAAAAGTCGAAAGATACGATAGTCGATAGGTTTGGGACCTCACCCACCACCCTTCGGCACGTCACTGATTAATTGCAAGCAATTTCAAATTTAATTAAAAATAAATTCTGAAAACAACTACAGACAATTTGAAGTAATATAATAACAAGTGTCACATCATATGAACTACCATGGTATATAAAAATTCTGAATATGTTGGTTCTAATGCATTATGATTATCCAACATGGGTGCAAAATTGAGCGTAGAATTGCATCTAGGAATTAAAAAAATACATTCCTGGATGTGATGCGAAAGTTAAATAGATGACTTTATCATTATAATCAAATCTCTTCACGTAAAATCAATGATTTAGAATAAGGATATAACAGGGGGATGTATGGCTGTAAAAAATTTTGAATTTAAGTCTTGTCAACGATCATTTTACTTGCAAACCTAGGATGATGTTGAAAGAGATAAAAAAAAAAAAACAAGAAGAAAATGCAGCCAATGTAGTTTTTTTATTGAGATTCCGCCCACGGCTAACGTTTTGACCCTAGGTTTGAACCATCATCAGAGCTAAAAAATCTAATACTTTCTCTCTATATATTCCATATTTAGGGTAAAAGAAAGTAATATACATTTAATAAAGATAAACAATTTACAGTCTTTTGTATATATTTATAATTATAATAGTTGTTAAATGATTTATGTAAAAAAAAGAAAAGAGAATTCCTTGAGCTGTGCCTTTTTGACACAGTCCCAGTCCAGGTATTCTGTTTTCTGTTTTTAGATAAATAATTTAATAACTAATATAAATGAAATATATACAAAAGGATGTAAAATGTTTATTTTTATTAAATGTATATTTTTAGCTCTGATGATGGTCCAAACCTAGGATCGGAACGTTAGCCGTGGGCTTAATCTCAATAAAGAAACTATATTGGCTGCATTATATTCTTGTTTTTTTCATCTCTTTCAACAGAAAAAGGATAGTTTTGTTTTTTAAAATAAACATGAAAAATAAGATTGAGGGGTATAAAGTATTAGAATAAATAAATAATAAAAATGTGGCTCACCATGGAAGCTGTGGTTGCAAAGGCGAGCCAACATGGCGACCGCCCTGGCGCCGACCCGTCTCCGAGGGACAGCAGCAGCACCAGCAGACCTTGGCAAAAACAAACCAACAACCTGGTCAAGAGCAACTCTCCTAAACATTTGCGTTCTTACATAAGAATAACATGCTGAGAATATACTCAAGGTTTAAGAAATATATAGGAACATGTGTTTACTATGAGTATAAATATAAAAGGTAAGGATCAATTTGTTTTATTGTTTCTTTTATTTCCCTCAAAACTTTGGTGTGTGTTTGGTTGCCTATTCTTAGGGGCTTTTCCATCAGATTTATATCAAAAGGGCTCCGAGTCATAGAGTTGTCGGAACAACTTTCAAAAAATAATTTTTCAGGCATTAAAAATATTTTTACCTTCTCTTACATATATATATGGTATATAGAGAGAAAGTATTGTATTCAAGTCAAAAATTCGATGTCGAGATTTTGATGAATATACACGTTTTGAAGTCCCCTGAGTTCAAAAAAGTTGTTTTCGCGACATGGTCTGTCTGTCTGTCTGTGTTAAATTTAAAGCATGAAGGAATTGAGCTCTTCTATCTTTGCCTTAAACCCGCTGTGCGGGGTCGGCGATTCATGGGTTTTTTTACGACCGAGAATAGGACAGGCAGGCTCGTCGCACGGTCTGACGCCTGTTGTAAAGAGGAAGGAAGAGACTGACATGCAAAGAATAGAAGGACTGCCAGTCCCAGCTCGGGTAGCCATCCACGTACCCACAAAATGTGGGCCCCTGAGCAAACATGAAGGAATTGAGCTAGGAGTTTGAAATTTTATATTTAAGTTAGGCACCTTCCGGAGCCGTGAAAATAAGCTTTTAATTAAAATCGGCCAAAAAGTACTAGTACTTTACTGATGTAGTTTTTCCGTTTTTTCCGATTTTCTCAAAATTCGCTCCAACGATTTTGATTAAAATAATATAATAATAATTTCAATTATTTTTTTAGATTCTCTTTAAAATGTATATTCTCATTTTGCCATTGAAATCTTCTGAAGACCACTTTACTCTTGTACTTCATAGGAAAGATATTAGAAATGATTGCCTCGGTAACAAAATATAATCATTTTCCCATGTTTCTAAATTTTATATCTTGAATTCAAATGTACCGTACTGTCGGAAACTAAATATATGTCGACACAAAAAATCTGGTGTGACAAGCACAGAACATAACTTTCGATTACCGAAGATAAGAGTACAGAAAGAACATTTTGCGGACCCAAAATTTTTTTGGAATTAAAGTCAACGAATTTTTGATCCGATCTCAATACTTTCTCTTACATATTATAGGTAAGAGAAATTAAAAATTATTTATAACAAACCAATACTCACAGATATCTCTTTCTAAAGGATGAGAAAAGTCTATTATTGTTAATATGGCTTTGGAATCATCCTCTTTCTCCCATGCAAACATTTGATTTGTGTGTTTTATTTAGGTACTTTATTTTTATTGAGTGGTGTCATTAAATTTGGAACCAAAGAACAAGCACACCATATTATCCAATATATTAAATTAGAATCTTGTTTTGAAATGACATATGAGAAAAGAAATATGATTTTATCTCATTTCTAAGTTGTTTTTGAAACATTTGCGAGCTGCTCTAAAATAGAAACTAAATAATCAAAAAGGAGGGTGTGTAATAACATGAGAATATAAATCATGTGATTGCTACCAACTTAATTGTAATGAATATTGTTGGGGGGGCCCCCTCCCTAAAAAATAGATCTCATTAATATTATTAAAAAAATTTAGTAATACCAGTAAAAGATATTTTTGGCTTTATTCATGGTTTATTTTAATAAGTAATTAATAATATAAATTAAATACAACATTTAGGCTACTTTTTCTGCAGTCGTCATCAGCTGATATATTCACTTTGAAATACAAACACTAGCTTAGTGTTTTATTACTAATGATTGTAGACAATGGTGAAAGCTTAAATTATTGAATCAATATTTGTTTTTTGTTTTATATAAATATAATTAACTATAAAAGGATCCTGCTTGATGCCAACCAGAAGATTAAAAAAAAAATCTTTACGATAAAAATAATTCAAACCCCCTTCCCCAATAACCAAATTCTGTTTGAGTCATGTGTTAAATAATTAAGAAAAAAACACTCACACTTTTTTCCCATTCACACTCACATTTACACACAAATACACACAGTCTTTTCGGCAACTTAGGCCATTTAAGACTTAAATGTTATTGAATATATATATTTAGAGTCTAGGCATTCTTATTTAAGCCATTTGGTATCCAAAATCCCGCGACCCCCGCTATAGAAGGTTAGCACGCTAACCCCTACACCAAGTCCGAGGGCTGCGTCATGTATTAATTATTATAATTAACTAATATAAATAATTTTCTTTTCTCTTTGGTGTCTGGTAATTAATTTATTCAAAAGGATTGTAATAATACAAAAGTTTCTTCATCAAAGAAAACGGAAAATCATATTTACAATTGATATTTTACTTTGACAATAGCATTTTATAAGATTATTTATTCCTCAGATACAGGTTTATTCTCTAAGCAAAGAGGTGCCTTTAAAATTTTAACGCCGTAATAAATACATCAAAATGGCGTCTTTAAGCTAAAGAGTAAGGTTATGATTTTGACAGCTTTTGAGATAAAAGCAACATGTTAATGTCGCTGTTAAAACTTTGTTTAGAGAATAGCATTTTTTTTAACACTGATGTGTCAGTTAGCTCTACTAGATTGAAAATAGCAAATCAAGTTAGTGATGCGCATGAGCAACAGGTTATCGAGGGGTGTAAAAACACGAACAGGCAGAAAACAGAGCTATCTTCATTTGGATCGTTAACACATAGTGCTAAAAAGTAAAATGTTAACATCGGTATTAAAGCTTAATTTAGAGAATAGTATTTTTTAATGCTGGTATTATTACTTTACTTTTTAACACCTAATTTATGATGTTAAATTTTAACGTCTGTTTTTAGAGAATAGACCTGATAGAGAGGAATAATATTATAACAAAAATTGGTTGTTTCTTTCCAACATTCCTATCCCAAAATATAGCAACGTTTATCCAATACAATTAACTTTTCACTATTATATACTTCTGAAAATTAATTCTAGTATAATCTCCCCCTTTTTGCAAGAGCTAATGGAAAAAATAAATAAATAAAATATAAAAATACCATTATTTAAATAAATTTTTACTTAATAATTTTATATATCTTCAAAATACACACCTTCAAAAAATGCTACCACTTAAAAGAGAGATATTCCACTTCATAAAATATAGATAAAAATATAATTTAAATAGCTTATCAGGATCTTAATAATAATATATTGCGGCTATGAATATAAATCGACTAGTTGAGCAAGTTAAACTTTATTTTATTAGCAAAAAGGAAAATTTTATTCAATTAATGAATCATATTAGTGTGCTGAGTCCATAGTAAAAGACAAGTTTTGTTCATTTATTCCTATTGACGTTTCGGGGGCGACATGCCACCCATCCTCAGAACATAGGAACCTTAGTTCGCCTTTGGAGATGTCATGGTTGGAAACAAAGGCAACCCAAATTACTAATATTCTAATGAATTTTTTAATTAAATGGTCTAGAACAGGGATTCCCAAATAGTTTTGTATCATGCCCTCCCCCCTTACATAATAAATTGTATGAGTATATGAAAAAAAAAACAAGTAGGCTATATATTATATTGAAAAGAAACTTTATTTTTACTGTCAAAGATAGAACATTATAAGTATCAATAAGGAGTAGGCCTACTACTAAAACATCTACAACGTAAATTTAGTTTTAATAAATTGTGTATTAAAATTTTAAATAAGTGAGAATTTGTTTATTCAACAGGTCTCACGCCCCCTTGACATGTCTTCATGCCCCCAGTTTGGAAACCCCTGTCTAGACCTTCTTTAGAGCGGACATGGTCATTTGTGAATTATTAGGCGTATTTAAGTACTCCAAAAAATGGATCTTGGCAGATTTTTACAAAGCGATGAAACTTGATCGGTCTTAGTGCATCTAGCCTTTAAAGCATAGATGCGAAGGGATTTTGTAAAGTATTTATGAATTTTTTGGAAACCACATTATACAGTGGTATCTTTGTTCAGTATCTAAAGCCTATTTAGCCGAGTCTTAATTTATTTAAATTAAATAGTAGCCAATATAATTTGGAAAAATTTTATCGTCAGAAAAAGATCCTTGGCAGCGAGATCTCCACCTCTATCCTATTGGCATAGGATCAGAATCTTTTTTATACAAATTTGGGAATGAACACAGTTCTAGGGAGGGTAAAAAACGAAATAAAATAAAAAACAATTTTCTTTTTCACTCTTTCGATTTTTATAACTTAAATTCCATCCACTAACACCAAGTTCTCCCTACCAAAAAAAAAAAAAATTCTCTGCTCTTTACTGAAAATTACATTACATTTAAAAGTTGCTTCTTTGAAGTTTTTTTTCCCCTTGGATATACATTCTCCCGTCTCTAGTCTACCAATTATAATTCTCTTAACGGCTAATCTTTATCAAGTTCAAGTAAGGAGAAGGCGAATTCTTAATTTCTTGCGGCTCGCACTGACTGTATGCCCATAATGTGCAACTCTCAACCGGAAAATTGACTTAACGTAGAGAGAAAAAGAAAAGAAATGGGTTCTAAGAATGTTTTTGTTTTCTAATGCAACTTATTTAATACATTTATATTTTATCTTATGATCGATTTTTTTCCTCCAAGTTCTCTTGTAGAAATATAAGGACAGTAAACATTATATTTATTTTTCATTTTAAAATAAGCCTAAATAAGAATGTCATAATGAAATTGTTTTTATTTTTAATTAAATTAATTAAACTGATGAATAAATAAATAATAACTCAAAATCTTTCTAAAAAATTCAGTCCTACATCCGCTTTTGGTAAATTTATTATAATAAGAGATAGAAAGGCAGGTAATCCCATTTAGAAGATGATTATACGCCATTTATTTTTTTTTTATATGTTCTTTTCTCAAAACATGGTTCCATTTTTGTCCTTTTTGACATTTTTATGTCAGCAAATTGAAATTAATTTTAAATACATTATAGGCCTAATCCTCTTTAGTACTCCTGATCTTTGGATGAAAATATTTCTATGGTCTATGAAAAACCAGTCTATTTTGTTGTCCTATTAAAAAGAGGGGGGTCTTCAACCGTCAAAGAGAGTTTATATAATTAATATCAAGATTAACATAAAAATGAACTGATTTCATTTTTATCCATCTTAAAATATTTTAAAGACCTCCCTGGTGTATGAGTTAAAAGTGTTTTATTTTATTTTTTAAGTTCTCTATTTAAAATGATAGTTATAAAATATTCCCTGAAAAAATCTAAATCAGCGGTTTTTTAGTAATCGGCACCTTTCGAGTCTTCAAATATATATACTCTCTATAATCTCGACAAAAAAAACCTCACATCCCTGGTTAAGAACCTAAATCATTAAACAAATTAGGAATAATAATTTTTAGCTTATTTTTTATATAGGCTACATTGAATAAATAGAGGATTGAAAAACATATAACCAAGTATTTATTCATTTAAATAAGCAAAAAATGTAGGTACCGAGTCGCACCAAGGATCTGTCGATATGACTCAACATGCCCTACGACTCGACCACAATACCGCATTCTCTTATTATTATTACAACACTTTTTATTAACCTGCTTTCCTGTTTTTATCGAAAAAACTGCCAATCGAAATTATGACCACTTCTAATAAACCTAGAGCCTTGAAATTTTTTACACCTATTTAAGACCCGTGACAATGCAATATTTTATATGTCTCATCTTTGTATCTCAATTAATTTCAAAATGGCGGCCGATCAAAAAAATAGGAAGGGAAATTTTATAATCAAAATTGCTTCTATTTATAATTAATTTAGAGTTTTGAGCTTTACATAAGTGTTAAAGAGAGTTTATATAATTAAAAATTTATTAATTCATATGCCCGAAAAAATAAGTGTGTGCTGCCGGGAGTTGAACCTCGGATCCACCAAATTGTACTCGGTGTGCCCTTACCACTAGACCACAGCACGCATTCGGGTATATGAAAGCAATTTTGGTTATCAATATTTGATATGTCTCATCTTTGTATCTCAATTAATTTCAAAATGGCCGAAGAATTTTATAATTAAAATTTTGATATTTAAAAAAAAAATTAATGTTCAGTCCCACATCCTCTAATTAGACCCAATAAGAATTTTAAAAATTATTTGATTAACATTTTATCTAATCAATTTATCCTTAATGTCGCTATGTCAAAAATCAATTTGGGTCTGTTGAAATAAGCGTCACATGTCCATTATGTCAAGTTACAAAAATCACTATTTCTTACTGCATTTCCGGCTTATAGTTCGCGTTGTCTATTAGTTGAATACTCCTTTTTTGAAGGGTTCTATGAAATTACAAAATTTAAATACCTCTGTCGTTTTTTTATTATTATTATTATCTTCATTTGTGATTGATTTGGTATTCTTTAGGAAGTTTAGAACGAGAAGTATTTTATTTATTTTTTTTTACGATAAAACTTTAAAAATATTTGTTTGTCTGTTTTGAATATTTCCAGTTTTTTACCTGAAGTAGAAAGCCAATGGTGTGATCGCATTTGCAATGCATTTGCATAGAGAGAGAGAAAGAGAGAGGGAAGATCGCCTACGTTTCCACTTGCCGACTTTTGGGGCTTAAAACAAGCCTGTTGACAGGCGACAAGCGGCTTAGCAACTGGTCAAATTTATTTATTTTTTTTCTTCTTTCTCTCTAGTGCCATTAAATATAAATCAGCTAAATACGAGTCCAAGAAGAGAAGAAGAAGAAAAGAGGAGAACGAAGAGATTTAAATGAATATAATCTCTTAAAAATCAGATTTTTATCTTTTTTTTTTTTTTTTTTGTTATTTATTTTTGAAAAGTTGAGAAAAAAAATTATTTAAGAAATAAGTAAGTACATAATATGTAATATGTGATATGAGTTTACTAGTAATATAGTATTACTGAATAATATAAAACAATATAAATATAAAAGAATAAATAAAACTGTCCAGGAAGTCAGACATGAGAAACAAAAAAGCTGACTAAAGTCGAAAAAAAAAACAATTTTTGAGATTTCGATTGTTGGATGAGAGTCAAAATGCCAAATAAAAAAAACCTTTTCAAATTTTATAGACTTTATTTATTTTAATTATTATAGTTTAATAAACTTTAATTCAATTCATTATTTCAATAATCTTATTTAAATAGAACTGCTGAACCCTAAAATGGGGCAAACTTTCAAGATTAAAGCGAATCTAAGCGAGAAACAACAAATTACACAAAATTTATTTAAATGGGAAAAAATATTGTAAGTATGAAGCAATCCTACGGACGAAAAAAGTTCTAGTGATAATTGAAGGAAAACGTGGAAGAATTATTACCGGTATTGGCTGAGAAGCTCGACCAAAGAGATAGCGAAATCAGTGAAGAGTTGATCCAAATAATTGTTACTAGAGGACATAACTAAATGATACAAAGTGCCCAGCAAGTAGAAGTCTGGCCCAAGACTGACGATTTGCTAGAGGGCTTCATCGTGGCACGAGCCGCCGACAGAGCGTACTTCCTTAACAGAGGGGTAGTCGACCAGAAAACATAAGAGCATATGGCGCAGAAAATAAGAACAAGGCCAAGAGCCAATGCACTCTTCGACTGTGTATACAAGCAAATTATGTTTACCTCAGCTATTATCAAGACCAAAATTAACTAGACTTCGAAACTTGTATTTTATCTAACAGTTCGATTTCTGACCTGGGCGATAAAGTTTATTTTAAATTATTTTAGCTATCAATTAATTTAAGGTGCGGGTCTCAAAAAGCCGTTAGAAGACGATTCACTACCGAGTTACTCTAGGCGGCAAGAGATGGCGTTAGTTTTTCCCACAGAGATACAAGGGATTTATTTCATTTGAATTGAAAGTTTCCAGCTAATTAATTAAGGGTAAAAAATTAATTGTTTTTAACACAATGATTACTAATTTAATTATCTATAAGATATAGAGCGAATTTTTTAAAAATATCTTTTATTTAATGGGATTAATCTAAAAAAAAATTTATTTTTTTCGAAAAGCAAAAAAAGGGCTTCTATAAGTTGTAGATATTTTAAATAGCTTTAATTTTAAAAAAATTTGAGGTCGATAGCTTCAAAATTGTGGCCGCTGGAATCTCCCAAAATTAGCACCCCGAGACGCGCGCCTAAAATAAAATTCACAGATGTCAAGAGCAGTAGCGTCCAGGGGGGAGCGGGGGGGGGCTCCCGCCCCAGGCGCATTAAACTTTGGCGCCCCCCTCGCATCCGCTTTTTCCCAAAATCTACGGCTTTTTGTAAACGGCGCCCCAGTTGAGCTTCGCCCCCTCCGCCCTCAAAGGCTAGTTACGCCGCTGGTCAAGAGACGAAGTTGAGAGAAGCTCCTCTAAAAAATTAAGCACTTCAATTAAGATATTCAATGACTAATCAGGGATCTCTTTTAAACTTTAAAATTAATGCTTTCTGCTATAATAATAAAGACATAATTAGCCAAGAGTCAACTCATTATTATACTATATAACAAGCAAGTGTTCTGGACTTGTGTGGCCCCTTAATAGTCCTTTTCATCCCTAGTAATCAGGAATCAGCGTACACGCAATCATCGGTGATCAAGGAAAAACCATAAGAAAGCAAACAATTTAGTGTATATTCCAATGCATTTTTTTTTTTTTTTATATATAAAAAACATTCACACTTTTTTCTCATTCACACTCACACTCACACACACATTCACACAGTCTTTTCGGCAACTCTGGCCATTTAAGACTTTATACGATAACCGTTGTAATTAATAAATGTATTTGGGGTTCAGGCATTTCTATTTAAGCCATCTGGTATCCAAATGGCTTAAATAAAATCTTCGGACTGCCTGGGTCCGAACCCGCGACGTTTGGTATAGGAGGTAGGTACGCTACATACTACGCCAAACTCGGGGGCTCCAATGCATTTAATTGCGTACAGAGACGAATCGTCCCGGAGACTCATATTATCGGTATTTTTTATTCTATGTATCAAGTTATTGACACCCGAGAGACCTGACTAAGACAAAAATAATTATCGAAACGTTGTCTCAAAATGAGACCCACTTTAAAAAATAAAAATGAGACACACTTTTAAAAAAAAGGCTGAAGTAATTCATTTTAAAAGAAAAATGTTCGGACCTAGTTTCAAATTTAATAAATTTATTTTTGATCTTTATAATGAAAATTTTGGAGAATTTACTCTCAAACTTTTAAATTTCGGCTCCCCCTCCCCTTTTCTAGCTGGAATAATTCTGGGCGTCCTTTATAACGAACCCCGCCCATCTCGAAATAAAAAAAAATACTATAAATTGACCCGCGATGAAGCGAAATATTTTCATTTTAAAAAACTTTTAATAAAAGTTTTTGCCTTTAAGGAGGACTTTTGAAAAAAAATATTGATAGTTATAAAACGAAGAGACGGTGCCTGTGGTGGTGATGATTATAAAGGAAAAAAAAGTAAAAAAGTAAAAAGAGAAGGCAGGCAGCCAGCAAAATAATAAAAAGTTAATTGTCATTTATCTTGGTCAGGTGTCTACTCAGGTCATAAACGGCTCAGCCACGCTATAAAACTTAATATTAATACATACAATTTAATTGTTACTTTATTACTTTCTCTTACCTATATATGTAATATATATAGAAAGTTTTGGATTCATGTCAAAAATTTGATGTCGAGATTTTGATGGAAAATGTTTTGAGGTTCCTTGAGTCCAAAATAGTGGTTTTCACAACATAGTCTGTCTTTATTCAATCTAAAGCATAGAAGAAATTGAGCTACATAGCTGAAATTTTAAGTATATTAGTCTCTCAAAAAAGTAGAAGTAGTTTACCGATATACTTTTTCAGTTTTTCTCCATTTTCTCAAAATTCAAACCAACGATTATGATTAAAATTCATAAATAAATTATTTTTTCCTATATTTATTTATTTTTAGATGTTCTTTTTTTAAAATGTATATTCTTACTTTGCCCTTGAAATCTTTGGAAGCACACTTTACTCTTTGTACTTTATATGA
>JAKCPI010029527.1:0-10135 GCA_023213315.1 Euborellia annulipes | reverse complement strand
AATTGGTTTTGATTCAACGTTATTCAAAAAAGAGTATTTATTTATTTACGTAATTGTTATATTCCTAGAGTGGAATATCCACTGTATGGTTGTCATGTTATTAGCGTCAACCCATCCAGTGTCAAGAAACGCGTAGGTTCTAAATATTTTGCACTTAAATTCACTAAAGTCCTGCAGTTTTGAATACACTCGGTTCAACGATTCAGGGATTAAATTTGACCAATAAAAGCACCCCCTCTACCTTTGAAGTTTCTGCTTCTTGTGCCGTGGGTTCACAATATGGGGAGCTTTGGCTGCTTTTTTGTCCCCGTTTACACCTTTTTGAGTGACGTCATTCTCTTTGAGTGGGACGAGGAGGGGATGCTTTTTTTTTTTCCCATTTACACTCACACACATACACACGGTCTTTTTCGGCAACTTAGGCCATTTAAGACTTTAAACGATATCCCTTATTTATAATTATACATATTGGGGTCCAGGCATTCTTATATAAGCCATTTGGTATCCAAATGCCTTATATAAAATCATCGGACTGCCTGGGGTCCGAACCCGCGACGTTTGGTATATGAAGTTAGCACGCTAACCTCTACACCATGCCCCGAGGGCTGAGGAGGGGATGAAAAGCTCCCCTTGAAATATTTCCTCTTATCTCGTATGTCTCTTCAGGACATATTCTGTGTTAGTTTAGATGAAACCCTCGAGACCGAAACGGCGACGTCTTTTTGATCAATTCAATTCAAGGATGATTAGAAATGACAAAAATTGTGTTATCTACGTATCAGAAAAGGAATTCCGGTGAGATGCGCGTGGTTTTTAAATAAACCACAACGAGAGGAAAAAAAGAATACAAATAAAAAAGAGGATTTCCTTTATTCTTTGATCAAAACATCCTTTGCTATCTAAAGGCGGATGAACGAACGAGTCGTTTAAAAGAACGAATTGAAAAGAGAGAAGAAAATGTTTATAAAGCAGAATTTCTGTTATTTAACATTTAGAATGAACAAATTGTGCCTTTTTATTTTTACTTTCTCTAGGATTGTAATCAGGCCTAGCGCCTTTTCTTTCTTTTTATCCTCGACCTCTAACCAACGAGCGTTGCTTCAAAACATCTCGCAATATCGTTCAAAGGACAAAAAAGCTACTTATTGAACCAACTGCCCTTTGAGTCTTGGCAAGAGAGTTGTTGTGGCCAATGGGAATTTTGCATCCACTGGGTGGAAGTTTATACTGCCTACGGCAAGTAAGGTATCCGTCACAACGATCTATACAGTGAAGCTGAGACCTATTTGTATCTAATAAATAAGTCCCCACCTTCTTGAGGAATTAAATAAAAACTATAATAAATAATAAATAAATGTCTGAAAAAATATAAAATTAAAAACGGGGTCACCAATTAAAACAAAGTTTTAACAAAAGAAAAATAACAACGATTTATTGGGGTGTCAATATGGGGCACACAAAGGGGGGTGTCTCTCCAAATAGCACTTTCCAACACAACTAAAGTACAAATAAATAGGGAAACTTAGGTGTAAAAATATGAAAATGAAACAAAATAATAGAGCACATGCAAAAATAAAATAATAAAATATTATAAACAAAAATCTGGTGTGACTGGCGCACAGCACACAACTTTCTCTTACCTTCGGTAATCGAAAGTTGTGTTCTGTGCTTGTCACACCAGATTTTTTGTGTCGACATATATTTAGTTCCCGACATGACAGTACGGAACATATGAATTCAGATGTAAAATTTATAAGTATGGGAAAATATTTATATTTTGTTACCATGGCAACCATTTTTCCTATCTTCCCTATGAAATACAAGAGTAAAGTGGTCTTCAGAAGATTTCAATCGCAAAATGAGAATATACATTTGAAAGAGCATCTAAAAAATAATTGATTTTTGAATTTTAAAAAAAATCGTTGGAGCAAATTTTGAGAAAATCGAAAAAAACTGAAAAAGTACATCAGTAAAGTACTAGTACTCTTTGGCCGATTTTGATTAAAAGCTTATTTTTCCGGTCCCGGGGGGTGTTTAACTAAAATATAAAATTTCAACCTCGTAGCTCAATTCCTTCATGCTTAAAATTGAACACACACACAGACACACACACACACACACACAGACACACACACACACACACACACACACACACACACACACACACACACACACACAAGACCATGTCGCGAAAACCACTTTTTTGGATTCAGGGGACCTCAAAACGTGAAGATCCATCAAAATCTCGACATCGAATTTTTGACATGAATCCAATACTTTCTCTCTATATATATATTACATATATACATAGGTAAGAGAAAGTAAAAAGTAAAAGTGAAAATAGATTATTTGGAATTCCAAAATTAAATTGAATTAAATTATTCAAATTAATTAAATTAGATTATTCAAATTATTAAATTATATAAAGAGAATATTGGAACCAAATTAAATTTTAAGACAAAATATAAAGAAAAATAACCATAAAGGCAAATAGGTCAAAAATGAACATTAGTGAAATAAGGGTCAATCAATGACACTTATTTTACTAAATTATTTGACTAAATTATTAAAAAGAAAATGTTCAGAATCCAAAAATCAGTGTAAAGATAATAAAAAATGGATAAAACAAATGTCACTTATCGAACAAAGGATGTCGAAATGTTGAACAGCGTGCAGCCGAATGTCCTCAAAACAAAGGAAGATGGCGGCCTGATGTCTCCCAAGACAAAGGAATAAATTGGCCTTCTCCAGTCAGCAGCTGAGTCGAACACACAGTTCATTTGATTGCCAGGTGGCGAATGTTGGTTGATCAAACAGATCAAAATTATAATATAAATTATAATTTTATTTCTCTCTCTCCTATTAATTAATAGTGACTACTTAGTCAATGTTCTATTGTTATATATTAAAGTTATAAACAATAGAGATTTAAATTAGCAAATTAATCGCCAATTAACAAGGAGTCCAGATGGACTCTCTAGTTTCGTGTACAATCGAAACCAGCTAAAATGTTTGCCAACTAGGCAAACAAAGAGAGAGAGAGAGAGAGAGACGTTGTCTTCTCAAGTAGCTACAAGGACAGAGACTCGACTCAAACTGACTGACTGCTGACAGGGCGAAGGGCCTCGAGACTCGGTTGCCCGGAAGGGCTGGGGCTATAAAACTCGCAATTTTTATGGACAGTATACGCCATCTGTTAGGGACTTGCCTTACACTTTGCAATTGGCTTCAAATTTGAAATGTTTGAAATTATTATTGATTTTGGCTGCAACAAGAGTGTTGTGTGCTCTGCAACTAGTCACACCAGGTCTGTTTGAAAGAAATTCAAAAACCCAATGACGATCTCTGTATTATTATTAATTGAATAAGATTTTCTATTCCCGAGTGGGAATCCAAGTGAGAAGGTCTATTTGCATCCGACTAAATATTTCGATCACTCTGCTGATATTTGCAATAAATTGAAGTGGCGAATCATCTATTCTATTGATGCCAGGGTACAATGTTAGAGCTAGGTCGGAAGGGATAGTCCTGAAGGAAAATTAGGAGAATTTCGACGTAAGAACATAGCTATCAGTGCGGTGAAATAGAAACGATATGCAAAGGAAGGGCGGATCCTCTTCTTCCTGTTCCCCTTCTACGCGTATAAAATGGAGATTCTCTCGAGTTTTCCTCTCAATTCTTGCTTCGAGTTCTTTCTGATTGCATTGACCAGAAATCAAAATGAATTTCTTCTTTTTCTCTCTCTTTCTATTTTCCCTCTTCTTCTCTGGAGCATCTCAAGATGGTGAGTTCCTAGCTGCCAGCATCCATCCCTCCTGTTATTCTAGATGCATCTCTTCTTTCCTTTTTAGGATCCAGAAAAGAAGGCCTTCCGTGTCGAACCACCCGCCAGGAGGAGGGAATCTGTCGGGATCTCCACAACTGTCCAGAGATCCTGCAAATAGTTGAATATACACCCATATCGGAGGACTTTAGGGAGTATTTGATAGCATCATCTTGTGATTTGAATGAGGATCAACACACAATCACTTTGTGTTGTCCAAATCACTTGACAACATTTCAGGTAACTCTTATTCTAAAAGACAAGACTCGTCGTTTGCCCTTTGGATAAAATGTGTTTTGTTTTTGTTCTAGACAACAACAACAACAAGCCCTTTAATAGGAGATTTGGCTGATCATCCAAATATGCATCTCCTACCTGTAGAGACGTGCGGGGAGCGTCTCTACACGGTCAGGTTGAATCCTGACCCTCAAAAGAATGTCTTCTACTACGAATACCCCTGGACAGCTTTAATTGCCAAATATGATATCTGTGAGTATCCATCAATGGGTAGCTGATATTATTTATATTCTTTGACGCTTAATTCGTTTGCAATGGCACATCAAGTGCATTTAATTATTATTCGAGCCCTCGCCCCAGGTGTAGTGGTTGGCGTGCTGGCCTTTTATTCCAAGGGTCACATTCTAGGTCTAAATGGCCTTCCCTTCAAGGTGCGTGTCTCGGGGTGCTAAATTTGGGAGGTTCCATCAGCCACAATTTTGAAGCTATCGACCTCAAATTTTTTTATTTTCTCTTACCTATGTATATATGTAATATATATATAGAGAGAAAGTATTGGATTCATGTCAAAAATTCGATGTCGAGATTTTGATGGATCTTCACGTTTTGAGGTCCCCTGAATCCAAAAAACTGGTTTTCGCGACATGGTCTGTCTGTCTGTCTGTTTGTCTGGGTTCAATTTTAAGCATGAAGAAATTGAGCTATGAGGCTGAAATTTTATATATAAGTTAAACACCCCCGGGACCGGAAAACTAAGCTTTTAATCAAAATCGGCCAAAGAGTACTAGTACTTTACTGATGTACTTTTTCAGTTTTTTCGATTTTCTCAAAATTCGCTCTAACGATTTTTTTTTTAATTCAAAAATCAATTATTTTTTAGATTCTCTTTAAAATGTATATTCTCATTTTGCGATTGAAATCTTCTGAAGATCACTTTACTCTTGTGCTTCATAGGAAAGATAGGAGAAATGGTTGCCATGGTAACAAAATATAAATATTTTCCCATACTTATAAATTTAACATCTGAATTCAAATGTTACGTGCTGTCGGGAACTAAATACATGTCGACACAAAAAATTTGGTGTGACAAGCACAGAACACAACTTTCGATTACCGAAGGTAAGAGAAAGTTGTGTGCTGTGAGCCAGTCATACCAGATTTTTTTTTTTTTTTTTTAAACATTCACCCTTTTTTCTCATTCACACTCACACTCACACACACATTCACACTGTCTTTTCGGCAGCTCAGGCCATATAAGACTTTTTACGATATCCGTTATTAATAAATATACATATATGGGGTCCAGGCATTCTTACTTAAGCCATTTGGTATCCAATTGGCTTAAATAAAATAATCGGACTGCCTGGGGTCCGAACCCGCGACGTTTGGTATAGGAGGTTAGCACGCTAACCTCTACGCCACGCCCCGTGGGCACACCAGATTTTTAAAATTAAAGCTATTTAAATTATCTACAAATATTAGAAGCTCTTTTTTTGATTTTCGAAAAAATAAAATTATTTTTTTAAATTAATCGCATTAAAGAAAAGATATATTTAAAAAATTCGCTCTAAATCTTATATTATAGATAATTAAATTACTAATCATCGTGTTAAAAAATAATTAATTTTCTACCCTTAATTAATAAGCTGGAATCTTTAAAATGAAATGGAAGAAATCCCTTGTATCCCTATGGGAAACACTAACGCCATCTCTTGCCGCCTAGAGTAACTCGATAGTGAATCGTCTTCTATCGGCTTTTCGAGACGCTATCTTAAGTTGCTTATCTCGAAAAACCGTTAATAGCTCCTTATATCCCAAGGGTCGCGGGTTCGGATCCCAGGCAGTTCGATCTATTTTATTTAAGCCATTTGGATACCAAATGCCTGGACCACAAATGCATATATTTACAAATAATGGGTATCGTCTAAAGTCTTAAAAGGCCTGAGTTGCCGAAGAGACTGTGAATGTGTGCGTGAGTGTGAGTGTTAAAAAAAGAAGGGAATTACAACAAAAATAAATAATTTTTTCTATTTTTAGTTACCGACGAGTTCTCTTATTGTGGCGGAGTATTAATTACACGTAATTATGTATTAACGTATCCTTCATGTACAGAAGACTACCAGGATCACTTCATTCTGTAACTATCTGACAGATTATTTAAATTGTTAATCAATAACACTAGTCGACAAGGTTTTTTTCAAAAGAAATCTGATAAGTGAACCTAGTGCATTTTTTCATTCTGAATTCAGATATGTAGTTAGAATTTTTCCATCAGGCACAGTTTTAGAGATATAGAGCAAAATAGATTTTAATAGAAAATGTGCTCTAAAACGGCTTTTATTTAGAATGTTCAAATTATTTTTAACGCGACACCCCGTCAAATTATGCAGATAGTTAGAATACATATAAATTTTAAGTTTCATCCCAATCGGAGGTCATTTAGACGTGCCTCAAACGGCTTAAAGTTTTAAAAAATCGAAATTTTCAAGATTTTTTTTGCTTTGGTCACCCCTAATACAATTTTAGATATCCTTGAATGAAAAAAACATATATGTACGATATTCTATAGTTCTTTGGCTTTCTAAAAATCATTCATTCGTAAAAATCTGTTATTTATTAACGAAATTATGAACAAAAACGTGAGCAAAGAAAAAACACAAGTACACTCACTGGTCGAAAAAAATGGACCTCTTGTTCTTTTAGAAGTATAAAGAAAGATTGAGATTCAAAAAAATATTTTTTTTAATAATATATAATAAAGTTAGTGCCCGTGAACCTATGCTCCAAGAGCATACATTAGCTTCTCGTAGATAGGGTTCGCTTTTTAATTCAATTGAAGTCCATTTTTTTCGACCAGTGAGTGTATTTGTGTTTTTTCTTTCCTCACGTTTTGTTAATAATTTCGTTAATAATTAACAGATTTTTACGAATGAATGATTTTTAGAAAGCCAAAGAAATATAGAATATCGTAAATATATGTTTTTTGCATTCAGGGATATCTAAAATTGTATTAGGGGTGACCAAAGCAAAAAAAATCTTGAAAATTTCGATTTTTCTAAACTTTAAGCCGTTTGCGGCACGTCTAAATGACCTCCGATTGGGATGAAACTTAAAATTTATATATATTCTAACTATCTGCATAATTTGACGGGGTGTCGCGTTAAAAATAATTTGAACATTCTAAATAAAAGCCGTTTTAGAGCACATTTTCAATCAAAATCTATTTTGCTCTATATCTCTAAAACTGTGCCTGATGGGGAAAAACTGAAATGATGTTTGAATTCAGCATGAAAAATACTTCTAGAATTTCATATCTTCATTCTTGTGAAAGAAAAAAAAGTTCATTTTTGTCGACTAGTGTAATTACAAGTAATTCTCGTTTTTTTAGATATCATGTTCGGTTGGGTGAATATGTCCTTGAAAAGGGAATTCCTAAGGATTGTATAAAAGATGAGAATGGAGAGATGATTTGTGTACCAGAGTGGGAGAGATTCGATGTTGATAATGAAAATGTAATAGAAGATTGGGATCTGCAACTTGCTTTAATAAGATTAAAAAGACCAGCGTATGAAGTGACGCCCGTCTGCCTTCCTGTGACGTCAGAGTTCCTAGAGAAGGATTATGAAGATATCACTCTATTAGGCACTGGATGGAGAAAAATTGAAAAAAATAATTATTTCTCGAATATTTTATACTATGCAACTGACTCTCGTTGTCCTAAGAGCTTATTCTGCGCTTTGACAATCGACAAGGGAATTGAATCTTCTTATGATGCTGCTCTCTTGTATTCTAAACCCTTTAAGGGCAAATGGAAATATTGTCTTGTTGCTTTGCCTTTTCAACACATTACGAGACAGAGACAGGGATTTCAATATTTCAACCACATTGGAAGATATGAGCTACTTAAATGGATCCTTGATAGCATCAAAGAATAAATTCTAGCCTCTGGACTTGGCCACCGAGGACCTTTTTATCAAGTTGGCCTCCCTGCTTCTCCTGACCAACAGATTGAAATCGAAAGAAGGAGGGACTTGACACGATCACGCCATTGGCTTCAGAGGCAAATGACTTTGGAAGATGCTTGAAGGGAAGCTGGACAATCGAATTGAGAGATTTTATTTGTCTTTTTTTTAAACATAGTATGTATATTTTTGTTATCTGTATTTGTGCCCGTCGAAGGCGGAATTTCTAATAAATAAATAAAGCAGAGTTTCCATGAAATCAAATCCCGTATTTTCATTCAATGCCTTTATTCCTTTAGAAGAATCCAGCGCTTTGGGGGGCGATGCAACTGAGCTGTGGGGTTGAGTGCGTTCATTTTGGCTCAAGGCAGGGATCTGCAGAGAGAACAAAGAGAACTCAAATTGAATTGAGCCTTTTGATAAATAAAATTGTAATTACAGTAGATTTCATTAAACGTTTATTCAAAAAAGAGTATTTATTTAGGGAATAATAATATTCCTTGAGTGGAACATTCATGTCATCATCCACAACCCATCCAGCTTCACGATCGCTGTAGGTTCTAAATATTTCTATAGGATTTTACTGTGTTGTATAAAACACTCCACTAAAATATTCAAAAATATTGAAAAAATATCTTTCAAAAAAAAAAAAAAAAATTTATTAAATTTTTGTTCCAAACAAAGTGCAAATGTTTTAATCATATTATTTATTATTGATTTTAAATAGAGTCAGCGTTTTAATAATACAAATTTAAAATTCCGATTTAATTCAAAACTAATTACATTCTCTTACCTATATATATATATGTTCCATCGAGAGAACACGCGCGGAGCTTTGAGCCCTGCGCATAGGCACCCATTTAGAGCAGTCTGTGTATTGAGTTGCTTCAAAAAGGACATTTCCCCTGCTATTTTCCCCTTTTAACAAAAGGCCCGCCAGGACAAGAACCCTGCCCTTGCTTTTGTCCTTGAAAACAAAAAATCTGGGGGGACTGGTCTCACCTAACACAACTTTCTCTTACTTTCGGTAAAGTGGTCTTCAGAAGATTTCATTGGCAAAATGAGAATATACATTTTAAAGAGCATCTAAAAAAGAATTGATTTATGAATTTTAATCAAAATCGTTGGAGCGAATTTTGAGAAAATTGAAAAAGTACATCAGTAAAGTACTAGTACTCTTTGGCCGATTTTGATCAAAAGCTTATTTTCACGTCACAGGGGGTATTTAACTTAGAAATATAACATTTCAACCCCCTAGATAAATTCCTTCATGCTTAGAATTGAACACACACACAGACACACAGACACACAGACAGACAGACCATGTCGCGAAAACCACTTTTTTGTATTCAGGGGACCTCAAAACGTGAAGATCCATCAAAATCTCGACATCGAATTTTTGACATGAATCCAATACTTTCTCTCTCTATTTATTAACATATATATAGAGGTAAGAGAAAGTAAAAATGACTTTATTTTATTTATCTATCCATATATCGAGCATTTGACGCCAAATCGCCAGAATTTATATTATTTTGTTCTTAATTAAATACAATAAAAAAAAATAAAAACCATTTTCTTCTCCTTCTCTCTCTACAAATGAATGAATTTTGAATATCTCCTAATTTTTACTTTCTCGTATAGAGAAAGTTATGTAATCGTAAAAAAATTCGACTTCGAGATTTTGATGTTTCTCCACGTTTTAGACTTCCCTGAGTCCAAAAAAACCATTTTTGGCATTATGTCTGTGTGTGTGTGTGTGTGAACACGATAGCTTAAAAACCAAAGCAGCTAGATGGATGAAATTTGGTATATGCTCTTTGCACTAAAATTGTAGATTTCTATCAACTTTTGGAGTAAATACGTCACTTGGAAGTAGTACTTTACTTAAAAAGTTTTTTCCAAAATTTTGAAATTTTCAATTTTTTTGTTATATTATGATAAAATACTCTATTTTAAAAGGTTTTTATTCTTTGACATTTTAACGAAAACTGAATAGTTTTTGAAATAATCACAGAAGAAATAGAAAATTTTCGTTAATTTTGATAAAAAATCAAAACAAAATCATACAGGTGTCATTAAAAAAAGGGTAAATATAAACAAATGAATTTGT
>JAKCPI010029526.1:0-23988 GCA_023213315.1 Euborellia annulipes | reverse complement strand
AACTTTCTATTCTCTGTAATTTGATAGAAACAATTTTGAAAATTTTATTGATGAAAAAAAAATCTAGGAAATTATTCTATTGCTTAGTCTTTTTTCAAAAAATAACTATTTCTGGCTCTTTTGCCAGAATTTTTATGATAACCTTTATTTATCAATATATCTATTGAGGCATATTTATTTAAGCCATTTGGTATCCAAATGGCTTAAATAAAATCATCCGACTGCCTGGGATCTGAACTCGCGACCCTTGGTATAGAAGGTCAGCACTCTACCAACTACACCAAGCCCGAAGGCATTCTTAATTATTAAAAGAAAATAATTATTCCTATCCCAATCCAGTGCCAGCTTGAGGATTTGTTTACAATCATAAATGCAAAGAATACATAAATATTTCTTTATACATTTCCTATGGAAGAAATCGTACTTTAGAAATTAATAACTCAAAAAGTTATAGGAATTTCGGGACAAAAATAATTTTACTCTAATCCCTAAAAGGTCCTTTTTAAGCATATAAAATTTTGTTTCGAAATTCCAACAGGAAGTTCTTCAAATAGAGCGTGCCAGACAGACAGACGGACATTAGCGAATTTTATATATAGATTCTGATCATTCCTTCTTAAGAAATTTTTTTTTATATAAATTCTTTTTCGATTATTAAAAAAATGTTCATTTTGTTAGGATAACAACTAATTTGTTATAATTATCTGGAACAACTTCCATGTTTATCTTTAATTACCCCGTATATTCATTCTATTTAATAATATTTATTAATTATTCGTCATTTTTTAACATACCCGATTTTTTTTTTATAAAAAAATAAACTCGTTATTGCGTGTAAAATAATATTTAAATAAGATAAAATAATTTAGAGTAATTATTACATTCTACCTTTTTATAAATATTATTTTAATATTTACGTTGTTTTATCAATTAAAATTAAAAATTCATTTTTTTTTTTACTTTCTCTCTATACCTTGGGGTTGTATTTAGAAAAAATACTTTTAATTTAAAATAATTATTATCTTTTGTATTTATTATGTAAATGATACATTAAAATAATTAACCAAAAAAACAAACAAGAAATTAAGCCAAGTTCTTTTCCTATAATATAATTTTTAATTTTTTTTTAGACTTCAAATTTATTAGACTACTATTTTTCACTGACCTTTTTTATTTCTTAATCAAACTCATGCTTCTCTGTGTTTACGATATAAAAATTGCAAAATGATATTACCTTAAATACGATTTCAAATATTTTTTTTTATAACAAATATACTTTTTTTTTAACGAGTTGTGTATTTATTATTGTTGTCTTTTTTTTCCACCATATATATCTTGATACCTATTAGGGATGGAAAAGTTGATTCTGACTTTAGTCAAGAATCGATCTTTTACTGAAAATAATCGACTTTTTAGAATCAAGTTGAAACTCTTTCAAGTCGAATAGAATCGATTCTCACTGGACGACTTATACTTTTTTCTTACAATACTTAGAATCCATGGTAATATAGTTTGTAACGTTTTCATTGATTGATTTTCATCTTTCTTTTAAAACCTACACATAACACACCGATCAACACTCTTTTTAAGATCGGTTAGTGAAGATATGTGGCATTCTTAATTCCTCAATTTTAATGTTTTATTTTGATACTCAACTTTCATATTTTATTTTAATGTTCGGTGCCATATCACGTGCAATTTCTGGATAGAATATTCTTTTATAAAAATATTGAAAACAATATTTGTGTGTGTATATTATAAATAAATATAATTTAATATTTACTGAGCATTTCTTAAGCACGAGTTATAGAGTTTTTAAAAAGTCGACTTTCAGAAATGATTAATCGATCCCGAGAATCGAAAATGAACTTTTCGAGCGCCTTTTCCATCCCTAATATCCATAGCTCTATTTTATTTATTTATTTTTTGATAAGTGAACTTTTTTGTCTCTAATTATTAATAATCGTTATTTTCTCTTGAATGTTTAATTTTAAACACTTTTTTCGCCATTGATAAACTAAATTGTTATACAGAATTAAATTTTCCATTGTCGATTAAAATTAATAAACGCTCGTTGTTATTAATAAAATATAAGGGTTCTTAATTTCATTAATCTCGAACTTTTCAAAGGGATTTTTAAGTGCTCCTTTATGATAGATTAATTTTCAACAAATTTGAGGATAAATAATGCATCATGCAAAGATCAAAGCAAAGGTGGCTTATCTATTATTCAAACATATTACCTAGCAATCTATAAAGGTTTGCTGTCAGTGTGAGCATATTTGAATCCGCTAATAAAGATTTAAATATTGATAGTTTTTTTTCCCGAGCTTTATAGACTATATATTTTAATCAGAAATTAATTTTTTAAAACCTTCATTGGATTGAATATATTTTTGCTGGTAGTGACTTCCCAGCTTCCGGGAGACGAACCTGGGATCTCTAGCTTTTTCTGGTTATCAGTGTAATTCATTCAAACATTTTATAATCTTCTTTGTTTTATTTTATAAAATTTAAACAAATCATATATCCCTTATAATATTTTAAATACATTTTTCTAGGTTTCCTAAAGTTATAGACAGAGTTGGGTTTTATACATGTTTTTGTAATTTTATACAAAAATCGCGGATAAAACTGAATAAAACGTATCAAATTATGGCGAATGTATAAAACTCGCGCGAACCATGCCAGAAAAGAAGTTTTTCCATTGAGTTGGTTTTTTACATCGGTATCCGCGGTAGTTTTATCCATGTATAAAACCGTGTATTATATTCGGCGGGATAAAACTTGCCAACTCTGTTTATAGACCACATTTTTCATTTAAGGGTACGGGAAAATATTTCATCTTGCAAAAAAATTCCCATTGGCAAGTAAGTAATTAATTTCTGTAAATTCCCAAACACGGATAAGTAATTAGCAAAGTAATTTATAAAATTGATGAAAAGTCGTATGGCTAGTAAAATAATTTTTTATTGAAGTTTTTACTATTCCATTAAAAGCGCGCCCACATAAAAATGTCATTTTTTTTTTTCAAATACTCAAAAAGCACATTATATTTAATTAATTAATTTCTGATTACATTATTCTAACTTAAAAATTTGTAAAGTCACCACTAATAAAGACCTTTAATTTTAATTGTTTCTGATAAAATAAGTGATATAATAATTAAAATAATGGACGATATAGAAAAAAAAAAACAAGAGGCGATATGACCATCGCGTGACTTTTACGATAATAATTTAATCAAAATCCTTTTTCCCTTAATATACTTATTTAACAAGCAAGCTACTATCACCATCAGCGAATTTCGGACACAAAATTTTTTTTAATTAATTAAACAAGATATAAGATTTATTATTTTTTTACTCCACCCACCCTTAAATTCAAAATTCTAATATATACTTAGAATATTAAATATTTCTAATCTTAAACATAGAAGATGGAATATAATAGGCATTGAAGCCCAAGATGACTGTATTTTTTAATTGTTCTGGGAGATTTTTCCTTTATCCGAGCCGATCAGTGGGTGACCCGCCCTTTTTCCTCAACGGTATTGAACTGTTGTGAGCATAACGACCTTCTCGACAAGAACAATTATGACAAGCTCAAGGGGCGGAGCCCCCCTGCTTTGCATTCGACGAACACCGCAAAGAGTGAGAGAGAGAGAGATTCTTTTGTGATTCCAACAGGTGAAATCAATGGGCCTAGAGAAATATTCCAACAAAATATTATTAAATGAGCCTAATTTTAATCCAACATTTGGAATAGTGCCGGGAATCACTGGGCCGTGTAACTCCCCTACGCTTCAACAACATTATCAGCTTTGCACTACCACCAAAGGAAGTTTTTCTCTTATTCGCTCATCTCATTTTTTAATTACTCAAACAAAAAAAAAAAAAGAATAAATCTTTCTTTTACTCCTAGTCGGTTAAACTAATTCGATTTTAGAATTTTGAAATTTGTTTAATTTGTTTTGTGAGCTCTTTAAGGACAGGTAGGAGTGGCATCTAAATTTGTATCTCAAAAAACCTAGGCATTTTTTTTTACTTTCTCTTACCTCTATATATGTTAATATATTATAGAGAGAAAGTATTGGATTCATGAATATAATTTTTAAAATAATTTAAAATGATTCATTCAAATTTTCAATTACTAAATAAATATTGTTCTCGGTTTTTAACATGCGTCTATTGATTTCCCATTATCAATTCCATTTTCCAATTATTAAGTTAAGATTTAAAACCCTTAATT
Source organism: Euborellia annulipes (assembly GCA_023213315.1). Classification (NCBI taxonomy): domain Eukaryota; kingdom Metazoa; phylum Arthropoda; class Insecta; order Dermaptera; family Anisolabididae; genus Euborellia; species Euborellia annulipes. The sequence goes on along the minus strand of JAKCPI010029526.1, from coordinate 19,737 downwards.
GAATTGATTCTAAAAATTTTCAGTTAAACGCCTACGATCCGAAAAAAAAGTTTCACTTGCATCGTGGTTTCATAAAACCACACAATGATTTTTTTCGATTTTCTCAAAATTCGCTCCAAAGATTTATATTAAAATTCAAAAATCAATTATTTTTTAGATGCTCTTTAAAATGTATATTCTCATTTTGCCCTGAAAATTGTTTGAAGCACACTTTACTCTTGTACTTCATAGGAAAGATAGGAGAAATGGTTTCCATGGTAACAAAATATAAATATTTTTTTACATCTTAAATTCAAATGTAGCGTACTGTCGGAAACTAAATATGTATCGACACAATATATGGACCCTGTTATGCAATGGTATGTCAAAGACCAAACATCGAGTTTTGAGAAAATCAACATTTAAGTTTTTTGTTTTCATTGGATTATATATAATTTTTTTTTTGTCAATTGTGCAAGCAACATTAAATATAAATTTTTTTAGGACATATTTAATAAAAAATACTATTAATTAAATCATTTGAAACAATATTCCGTGCTTAACTCAATTTTTAATTTTTTTTGGCGCTTGACACACTAATGCATAACAGGGTACATTTATAAATATGAGTATCGTTGATGTATTATATGGCCTGAGTTGCCGAAAAGACTAGTGTGTGTGTGGGAAAAAAGTGTGAGTGGTTAAAAAAAGATCTATCCTTTGACTCACATAGCCTGTAGGTCCTTATTAAATGGCAAGAAACAATTTACACAATTGCTCCTTTCGACTTTTTGGGGAATTTTGTTGACCTGAGGATGGTCTTATATCTGACCGAAACGTCGACATGAAGGGATTGATAAACGAAATAAACTGCAATCGCTCTTTTCTTTATTTCTTACTACAAGATCTACTCAGCTATCTATCCACCTCATACTAAAAAAAAAAAAATGATTGGAAAAAAAATACAAAATTTTTGAAATATTTATTTCTATTGTTGATACGAAACTTGACAAGAAGAAATATTTAAAAATTATTTATTTCTATTCCTACTTAAATGCGATTTCTCTTCATCTTCATAAAATATTGTCAAAGCTATAATAATATATACTACTACTTTACTAATAAATAAAACAATGAATTATACAGGACCTAATTGGGTTATTAGAATTATGTCCGTCGATCTCGTTGAATTTACAAACAGAATCAAAAGCTTTCATGTCATTCATCTCGTATTTCATTTGAAAAAAAAAAAAAAAAAGAAATGTAATTATTTTTACATTTTTCAGTAGCCTCCTCCTATTTTAATTCGTTTAGTTAATTTTTTTGTGCTTAGAATTTAATTTTTGTTAATGAGTATCATTTCAACTCTAATGATAAATGCCCTTTTTTTTTATTCTTCATTTAAAAAAACATGAATCAAAAAAAAAAAAAAAAATTACTTTCTAGAATATTTATGAAAATTTTTTTTTTAATCCAAATAATAAAAGGATCAAAAAGTATTTTAAACAATGGTTATTTTTGGATGAAATATTTAGCCTTCCATATCAAAAAGAAAAAAAATAATAATCATTTAAATCTTTTGCTAAAGCTCTTTTGATTAATTACTAAATTAGAAATGAAATTTTTTATCAAAACATTTGATTTTTGACTTTTTTTTTTAATTATAAAATTTTTAAGAATATTTTTTTTTTTTTTTTTTTGCTACCTGAATGAACAAAAAGAATTATATTCATATTTGTCATTTGTTAGATTTTAATTAAAAAAAAAATTCAATAAATCTTGAGTATAAAATAAATGCCTTTATTTGAATAAAATTATTCAGCAAAGAAAATAACTATTTGCTCTTAAATTAATAGATGATAAATTAAATAAATGATGACAGATGTAAATAAAAAATCTGGTGTGACTGGTCGCATCATACCTTCGGTAACGAAAGTTATGTTCTGTGCTTATCACATCAGATTTCTTGTGTTTATATATATTTAGTTTCCGACAGTACGATACATTTTTTCTGTTTTTTTTTTTTTTTTTTTTTAACACACTTTTTTTCCCTTCACACACATATACATAAAGACTTCTCAGCAACTCACGCCATATAAGACTTTTAACGATACTAGTATTTTTATAATATAATATATTTGGGGTCCAGGCATTCTTATTTAAGCTATTTGGTATCCAAATGGCTTAAATAAAATCATCGGACTGCCTGGGATCCGAACCTTTGGTATAGAAGGCAAGCACGCTAACCCCTACACCAAGCCCCGAGGGCTACGGTGCATTTAAATTCAAGATGTAAACATGGGAAAATATTTAAATTCTGTTGCCATAGCAACCATTTCTCCCATCTTACCTATGAAATACAAGAGTAAAGTGTACTTCAAAAGATTTCAACCCCAAAATGAGAATATACCATTTTAAAGATCTAAAAAATAATCAAAACTGAAAAAGTGCATCAGTAAAGTTCTAGTACTCTTTGGCCCTATTTTTTTATTCAAAAGCTTGGTGTTACGTCTCAGGAGGGGCCCTCCCCCCTCCGACTAACTTAAATATAAAATTACAACCACGTAGCTCATTTCCTTCATGCTTTAAATTGAAAACAGACAGACAGACCATATTGCGAACTTTTTAGACTCATGGGACCTCAACACATGTATTTCCATCAAAATCTCGACATCGAATTTTAGGTAAAAGAAAGTAAAAGAAGTGAGATGTTGTGTTGTGGACAAATGTTGGCGGATTTAACTCTCAGATATTGTTACTACACAAAATTGGGTTTATTTTAAAAATCCACTCAAGCCTTCTTTTATTTAAACCTTTATTCAAATTTTGTTTATTTCTCTTTTAATTTTTTTTTGAATCTCTGTTCCATTTCATTAACATTTGACACATGTTGAGTTAATGTTTACATTAGATGATATATTTTAATTATTAAGATATATTTTTCTAGATGATGAAAATGTTGAGAGCAATTTTCGCTTCAAAGAGCGCGCCACTTCTTCTTCTAAAATCAACAATGTCAGTTGAAAACAATTGTCACATTTCGAAGAGGCCTCTTTAATGGAATCGAGCAAATGGATTTGTATATACGTAGGAAACATAAACTCCATTTTGAATGTTTAATCAGCTCTTAGATTTCCACAAAATTACTAATTACTATCCGGCTAATAAACGATTACTAATGGCTTTCCAATAATGGGATCATAGTTGATGGAAATACAAATAAATCGGTTGATTTTTAAGCACTTTGGCCTTTCGATGAACAAAACGATCAATCGCTTGTTTTTTTTTTTCTACCTGAAATTCCCTCACATTGAAAATATAATCCTTTCGAAATTATTTTTTAATTCCCATCACTTAAATCCTTTTCCTGCTTGTATGTTTTTTTTTTTATTAAATTAAAAATAAAAGACAGTTTCATTTATATTTTGTTTGCTTCATTCTTCTAAATAAATATTATCCAAATCAAGGATATTGAGTCTAGTTTTAAAGATGTTTGGTTTACGTTTGATTTCCTAACCGTTTGTTTTGAGAGTTCTCTCGAGTTGTTTCCTGTCTTACTATATAGGCCCAAAAATAATAAACTACACTTAAATTTTTTTTTTTGTTTTTGTATTATTCTAATTTAAGAGTTTTCAAAAGAGAAAAAGCAGATTAGGATTAAAAAAAAAAAACACGTAATTTTATACTTCTTTAACCTTTTTTTTGTAGAGCTTTTCTTTTAATTTTACTTCATATAAAGTTCACTAATATTTCTGAGATTATTTTTTTTTCTTTCCGGCATCTTAGGCCATATAGACTTTAACCGATAATTAATTTAACCTTATATATTGGGAGATCCAGGCATATTTATTTATCTTATACTTATATTTATTCATCGGACTACCTGGGATCTGAACCCACTCCCTTTGGCTTTTTAGATTATCAATATTGATATTTTGAAAGAAAGTTTACTCGAATTACCTTGTGTTGTTGCAAGGTGCAAAGTAAAATAATTATTTTTGCCACTGCTTCTGTACTTAATTACCGCTTCAGAGTTTTTTCAGCACCATCTTCAAGCTAAAAATGATACAATGACTGGCCTTTTTCAGGGTTAACCCTTTTTTTGGGTCTATAAAAATCTTATTTAAATTAAAGACAATCTCATTTCCGAGAAAATTTTGCATGCATGGGGACTAAATTTTTCATAATTTGAATATTTTTTCAGTTGTAGGATTCATCGTTCCAAACCTTCCCTTATCATCATATGAAGATGGTGTTGAATAAACTCCGAAACTGTAATTCTGTACAGAAGGAGCTCCAAAAATAAATTCCAATTAAAAACAAATAATTGTTTTACTTTGCACCTTGCAGCACCACAAACTTCCTTTCAAAAGTGCAATTGATCATTTTGAACAATCCAAGTACTTTTAAACTATATTTATTCTTCTGGAGCAGTGATTCTCAACCACTGTGCCTCGGTGTTTTGTGTGCCATCATATTTTGAAATCGTTAAAAGTGTACCACGACAAAAAAAAGGTTGAGATCCACTGTTCTAGAGTATTCATTTAGATTTTTACTGGGGTGTGATAGAATCATTTTGTATATATCTCAGAAATCTTATCCTAAATTTTAATAATCAAATTATTTAGCATTTAGACCTACTTATATTTTTATTAATTTATATGGGTTTCTAAGAAAACAAAAAGTACATAGTGTTCTCTCGCTGATTTTATTCCAACTCTTTGTATCGCTTGCGGTATGTAGCTTAAATATCATTTCCAAGCGTTTTTTCATCAAGTAATCTCAGAACGTATATTTCTGTTGAAATCACGGCATCGGATTTTGAACCAAGCCCCGATACTACTGGATCCTCCCTAAATAAAACAAATATAATTATAGTGAAATGCCTGAAAGACCCATTCGGCTTATAAATAAGCTTATTTACCGGTTATATAATTTATTTTTAATTGGCCAGCCTTCGCGTATCACGTCTGATTATTCTACCTACTGGCAGCCATTAGGACTTCCTATATTTAGTCAAACGTCGCAAAATCTCCGAACCGTTATTAAAAAAACTAATTGCTTGATTTTATGGCCGTTAATTAAACTCAATCAACAATACATACAATCGATGATTGTTTAAATATTTCTCTATTTGTGATGTGTTTACTAAAATCATTCGGAATGATAAAATATGATCTTCTGGGACGTTTTATGGTTTTATAAATAAAGTCCCATTTATGCGAATATCTAGTTTGCCTAATTAAGCACATAACCCATTTCATAATTAATTTCATATACTATTTTCGTATTTGTTTTTTTAACATAAAATTTTACCTTCGGGTATTGGCGTAGTAGTTAGCGTGCCTACCCGCGAGCTCGGACCCCAGGCATTCACGACGTTTTATTTGGCAACTCATTGGCCATATCAGATGGGTTAAATACGAAATGCCTGAACCCTTAATAGATATATTCATTACAACGGTTATCGTCTAAAGTCTTAAATGGCCTAAGTTGCCGAATAAGACTGTGTGAATGTGTGTCGAGTCTGAATGCGACTGAGAATAAAGTGTGAGTGTTAACACAAAAACCTGAGGGCATTCAGATATTTTAAAGGCGGCTACATACGTAACTGCAAACTTGACAAGCATGCATGTGCAATCTTTTTGTACCAACATGCACAAATTCCCTTCGGCACAAGCATGCTTGTGCAAGAAACAGCTTATTCCAAAAATTAACCTTAAAAATGTCAAACTCGGAAGGTTTATTTATTCGAAGATAACAAAAAAATCCCCTTTTTTAAAAAAAAAAAAAAAAAAATATTTATATTTAATTAAATTTTTAAAAAAGGCCCCCCCCTTTTGAAAAAAACAAAAATTTTTGATTTTCAAAAAGTTATTTTATTATTCTAAATTTTATTTAAATAAAAAAAGCCTTCTCATGTAAAAAAAAAAAATATTCATGATTCATTCCTAAAGGAAATATGTACAGTGAGGGACAATATCAAGTCCCACCCATGCGTTTTCTATTTGTGATTATTTCATTGTTTTTCATTTCATTGAAAATGAAAATCTTGATTGGAAATTTTCTAGGTTTAAACCATGAAAGTTTCCATTAAAAAAAATATATAATATTTTTTCAAAACAATGAAATAATCACAAGTAGAAAACGCATAGGACTTTATTGTCCCTCATTGTACATTTTTTGTTTGGGGAGGATGGCTTGGATCTCCTGTTTTTTTTTTTTTTATTACAGTCATGCAAATAGAACTTCATTTTTATCTAATATAAATCTACAAATTTCTCAGAATAAAAACTCATTCTTTGCACTTTAACTTTTTATAATAATTATATTAAAGGAAACCATTAAATATAATAAGCGTTAATGTAGCACCTGATAGCTATTTTTTTTTTTTTTTTTAATGTATAAATGTTTTTTATTTGTTTGATATTCATAATGCAAAATGGAATTCGCTTAAGGCCTATAAGAGATATTTTAGCTAATAATAATAAAGACGTCAAATTAAAATGAGAAAACGGCGGCATATTTCTGAAAATACTGTATTATTCAATAAGAAATTTGATCAAAATCCGTTCATTCGGAAAGAGAATCTTATTTATTTATTTATTTTTTTATAAACAGTTCATTGGGCTTTAAGGAAAAGTTCAAAGGCCTTTTTGCAATAATTCAATCTCGGAATTCTTAAAATATCTTCAAGAAGAAGAAAAAAAAAAACTTTTAATTACAATCGACAAAGATTTTCGTATTTAATATCTTTTTTTTTTTTTTAATAAAATCTTCTCAGGCTTATTTAAAATTTATTAAATTGTTTGCTTAGAAATTGATTCAACTTAAAAACCAGTTAATAATTCTTCAAGGATTCAATTTTTATTTCGATTTCATTTAGTAAAGGCGTATAATTTATTAAAATTCATTTGAATTTTTTTTTAGATATTAAAAAAAAAATACCCTTAAAAAAATTAAAAGTTGAAATTTTGCATTTAGCACAACACGATTTACTAAGATTAATCTTTTTTACTTTCACTTACCTTATATTTAAATGATGTGATAGAAGAACATGAGGTCACCCACAAAAAAAGTGGTGCACTTTGAAAACTTCTGATTTATCTAAAAGATGATGAGCAGTGAAGTAGCAAGGGTTCGAGGAATGGCTGATGGAGATGCCAGGTAAATTTATTAAATGATACATTTTTTCAAGAAATTATTTGGCCAACCAGATGATCATAAATGCGGTTTCGGCCTTAGCATTTTTTTTATATTATTATTTAATTATATTATATAATATAAAATATTATTAAATTTAATAAACAAATATTTAATACATACTATATAATACTTATATTATATAAACACTATTATTAAAAATTCCCGGCCCCCCCAGGACCCCCCCCCCCCCCCCCCCCCACAACCACACAAAGCGCACAAACACCCCAAAATCCACCAAACAAAAAAAAAAAAAACCCCCCCCCCCCAAAACCCAGACAACCCCTTTCTCCCGCGGCGGGGCCAGGGGGAGCCCGGGGCCCCCCCCCTCCCTTAAAAATTAAAAAAAAAATATATATATTTTTTTTTTTTTTTCTTCCAGAGAAAACAACCCCCCTCCCCCGGCCCCCCCCCCCCCCCCCCCCCCCCGTCACCATTATCAAGGCCTGGAATAAGAGCACACATTGTTACACCAGACTACTTCATACAGTTAAATCATCTTAAATACATTTGTTTCTTAAATTGATTATACAAAAGTTATTTAGCTTACCACAGTTCCATTTGATTTCTTATATAATTTGTCTACCGTGTATACGCTCAAAGACACAGCAAATTTCTGTTTTTGGAAACTGTAATATCAAAATTTATTTGTGCTAATTACTACCAGATTTTAAATATATATGTATTTTATTATAATAGCCTAGTTGTTTTACCTATTGGTTTCACAAGTTGAGAAGATTTTCTCTAAGTTTCTCTGTTTCTGTTGAAAGAAAGGCGGGAACTTGTGATGGGGTGTTTGAGATATTGAACAATAAAAAGCCTAAATACCTGTTCGAGAATTACGCTTTTAGAGTGGAAATTGAACGAGAGGTTCCTGCGAATGCCTGTCCATAGGACGACGACTTATGGCCATTCATCCTTGGTAACATCCATAAGGTTATGGAATGGGATTCCAAATGACATCGATGGGAGTTTTTAAGAAAAAGTACCACGAGTACTTAATAAAGAGACTGTAGAGGACAGTAGACAACTGGCTCGTACTAGAGGGGTAAACTTAAGAAGTCTCTTACAAATATAGATTTTTTAATCAAGCAAGCGGACAGATTATTGCTGCTTATTCCAGGCCTTGATAATATTATCACATATGGTCACTTAGATCGAAACAGCATTGTTGATCAACTAGCTGGCCAAATCAAGTTTCCCTGAAAAAAATTTATTATTTAATAAATTCTTACCTGGCATCACCATCAATAAGAAACCCCGTGCTACTTCACTGCTAATTTTAAAAATCTTGTCTTGATTTCGCAATCCTTCCTAAAAGATGATCATCTTTCTAGCCTAAAATTAAATGATATAGATATAATAATATTTAATGGCTGGAAATATATGTAGATAGGATATGGAATGCAGGCAGCCAAAATGAAAAACACTCTCAATACTCTGTGAACGTTCAGACGTTTCGGGTAAAATTTATTCACCCATCTTCAGTGAACAGTTCTAGTGAGAGAGATTTAAGTCAGTATAATGATGATAGATGACATTATTTATTCTATGTATTCTATTTAGACAATATGATTAAATTTTTTTATAATATTTAAAAACGTTTTTATAGTTGAAGATTTTATTTGATTGTATCTTCAACTATAAAAACAACGTGTTTAAATATTATAAAAAAATTTTAAAACCTGTATATATCATCATATTGTCTAAAAAGAATACATAGAATAAATAATGTCATCTATGTATCATTATACTGTCTTAACTCTCTCTCACTAGAACTGTTCACTGAAGATGGGTGAATAAATTTTACCCGAAACGTCTGAACGTTCACAGAGTATCGAGAGTGTTTTTCATTTTGGCTGCCTGCATTTCCATATCCTATTTAAATGATATAGATTTTTTACTTTCTCTTACCTATGTATATATGTAATATATATATAGAGAGAAAGTATTGGATTCATGTCAAAAATTCGATGTCGAGATTTTGATGTATCTTCACGTTTTGAGGTCCCCTGAATCCAAAAAAGTGGTTTTCGCGACATGGTCTGTCTGTGGGTGGGTGGGTGGGTGCGTGTTCAATTTTAAGCATGAAGGAATTGAGCTAGGAGGTTGAAATTTTATATTTAAGTTAAATACCTCCCGGGACCGGAAAAATAAGCTTTTAATCAAAATCGGCCAAAGAGTACTAGTACTTTACTGATGTACTTTTTCAGTTTTTTTCGATTTTCTCAAAATTCGCTCTAACGATTTTGATTAAAATTCAAAAATCAATTATTTTTTAGATGCTCTTTCAAATGTATATTCTCGTTTTGCCCTCAAAATTGTTTGAAGCACACTTTACTCTTGTGCTTCATGGGAAAGATAGGAGAAATGGTTGCCATGGTAACAAAATATAAATATTTTCCCATTTTTACTTTCTCTTACCTATGTATATATGTAATATATATATAGAGAGAAAGTATTGGATTCATGTCAAAAATTCGATGTCGAGATTTTGATGGATCTTCACGTTTTGAGGTCCCCTGAATCCAAAAAAGTGGTTTTCGCGACATGGTCTGTCTGTGTGTGTGTCTGTGTGTGTGTGTGTGTGTGGTGTGTGTTCAATTTTAAGCATGAAGGAATTGAGCTAGGAGGTTGAAATTTTATATTTAAGTTAAATACCTCCCGGGACCGGAAAAATAAGCTTTTAATCAAAATCGGCCAAAGAGTACTAGTACTTTACTGATGTACTTTTTCAGTTTTTTTCGATTTTCTCAAAATTCGCTCTAACGATTTTGATTAAAATTCAAAAAATCAATTATTTTTTAGATGCTCTTTCAAATGTATATTCTCGTTTTGCCCTCAAAATTGTTTGAAGCACACTTTACTCTTGTGCTTCATAGGAAAGATAGGAAAAATGGTTGCCATGGTTACAAAATATAAATATTTTCCCATACTTATAAATTTTACATCTGAATTCAAATATTCCCTACTGCCGGGAACTAAATACATGTCGACACAAAAATCTGGTGTGACAAGCACAGTGCACAACTTTCGATTACCGAAGGTAAGAGAAAGTTGTGTGCTGTGCGCCAGTCACACCAGATTTTTATAATTTTGACATCTTAAATTTCTTATATATTGGCGGAAACTAAATATATTTCGACACGAAAAAATCTGGTGTGACAGCACAGAACACAACTTTCGATTACCGAAGGTAAGAGAAAGTTGTGTGCTGTGCGCCAGTCACACCAGATTTTTATGTAAATGAATTATAAATAATATTCTTTGCAAGTACAAAAAATAACCTTTAAGAGGATATAATTAATGTTTAATTCGTATTAATCATTTGAAAAGAAAATAATTAAAATGCACATTGGCTTGGAAATTAATGTCCTATGTTTGATGGATCACCTGTTTTTTTTTTTTCCTTTCATTATGTATATAAAACACATACCTTTACTTTTATATTCTGAAATGTAAACAATGAATCCCTTTTTAATTCGAAAATAAATTACATCAATATATTAACTCTCGAATCATTTATTCAATAAATAAACATATCTAATATCTTTGATATTTCTTTATATATGGTTAGGCCTATTATTTACTTGATTCAATCTCATCAATATACTATAGTGGAAAAACAATTGAATCGATATTTATCATCATTTGATTTGTGTTTATGAATCGAAATGAGCATTTTGGTTTTGGTTTAGAGAAGAAGAAGAGATAAAAATGTTTTTACCAGGATCAAAACATGGCTAAGTAAATGGCTTCCCTAAAGTTTCAACACAAATTCTCTCTCGTCCCGACGTTAAAATGGACAAAAACAAAAACAAAAAGGAGAGGGGGGAGGGGGAGAAAAAAAAAGGAGTTCAAGCGAGAGTAGAAGCTTAAGGATTAGCAAGAAAGGGCAGAAAACGAGTGAGAGAAGAAAAAGAAGAAACAGAGAATGGTGTATTTGTTTTATTGGGCAAATAGATTGCGACGAGGACCGATCCGAAGGACTTCCAGTCTTACGCCTTGTTTCGAAGAAACATATATACTTACTATATATATATACTGGGTGTTTTGTTTGTTTGCGATTAGCCCAAGCCTTTGGGAAAATACAAACATTTCATTAGAAACGATAAATCTTAAAATTTTCTAAATGTTATTATTCCAATCTGTTAATTAGTATAATCAATAAAATTGGCTTTAACCAGTGTAAAATAAAAAACAATAACAGTTACATTGTCGTCTCTCTTGTATAGATATGACATCTTTGAACTTATCTTAATAAAGTTTAAGATAAGCCAAAATACAAAGACTAGTCTACTCTACAAATGTGAAATTAGCTGCACAAATTAGCAATTTTAGAGATTTTTGGTGACTGTCATTCATAAAAATAAAGATATTGATTGTCCTACAAGATTATTTAAAAAAAAAAAAATAGTTGATCTGCAGAAAAGGACTGGAATAGAATAGAGCGAGCGTAACATGCACTGTAAAAAAATTTCGATGATTTTACAATTTTTTGTTGTAACAAATTTCCAAGACCAATAGATACTAAATTTACTATACAGTTGAATTATATTTTTACAAAACTCTTTGCAAAAATCGTTTACAAATGTGTGGTAATTTTACTAATATTTAGCAATTTTCGAGTCCAAATGTCTGGTAATTTTACCAATATTTAGCAATTTCGAGTCCAAATTTGGTAATTTTACTAATATTTAGCAATTTTACAATCCAAATGTCTGGTAATTTTACAAATATTTAGCAATTTTACAATCCAAATGTCTGGTAATTTTACTAATATTTAGAAAAAGAAAAAAAATTTACGACTGGACCCATAGGTTATTGACCTTTAGGGGACGTCTCTACCTGAATGGAGTGAAATAAATATTTTTATTTAATGAAAAATTCCTCCAGGATTTGAACACTGACCTTTTTGGTAGAAGTCTTGCTGCCTAGTCCATTTGACCATCGAATCACCTGTTAACTAATGATCTATCTCTGCTATTTGGCATTCAAGTATGACTTCATTGTAAACTATTTTTACTAAATAATAAAATAAAAAATAAACTTAATATTATTTTTTGTATTATTATAACTTAAATAAATCCTTATAGTGCCCAAAATGTCTTTATTAAGAAAGCTAAAAAGCAGTCGAAACAAAGTCGGCCATGTTGGCAGCCTTAAAAGGAAAATTACTATACCCTTGTATTGTAAAATTAGAAACCTTTTTGTAAAATTACAAACCCTTTTCTAAAATTACAAACCGTGTTCTAAAATTACAATGCCGTTGTATTGTAAAATTAGAAATCATATGGTAAAATTACAATATTTACTCTAATTTTCCAAGAGAATTGTAATTTTAAAATGTTTTTTGGTTGTAAAAATTTTTTGAATGCATAGATTTGTAAATTTAGTATACAAATGTATGGTAGTTATCATTTACAAGGAAAATTTGTAAATTTACTATACTAAAACATACTAAAATTAAAATTTTTTTACAGGTGGGCCTTCGATTATAATTAAAACAAGATCCATCCGATCTGGTCTTTTTCGGTCTTTTGCAGTAACAACATAAAATATATATTTTTTTTTTAAATAAAATTTATAAAATTAATTGATTGATGCCAATTGGTAATGGAATTGTTGATATATTATCTTATACTATTAAATGAGGAAATGTACTTTTGTTTATATGTAGGGACATGAGTTCTCAAAAACGGCTCTAACGATTGAAAATTTAAATATTTCCTATTTACGGTATAGCAAACAAATTGTGCTAGGTCTCAGCTTCGGGAAACCTTGAGTACTACTACTTTATTGATGTACTATTTTAGTTTTTTCTAATTTTCTTGAAATAAACCATTTCCTTCAAATTTTAAATATTTCCTATTTCCAGTATACAAAACAAACTACGTTTGATCTCGTCTTTAGAAAACCTCGAGTAGCCAAAGAAGATATTTTTCCCTTAATATATTGGTTATTGCATTTTGCAATTGACTTTACAATGTGAACTTAGCCAGCCAATCAGATGCGAGACTCAGTTGTTAGACGGACCAATCAGACTTCGCTTTTCAATAATGCTTTTTTTTGTATTGATTTCGGGCAGAGAAATAAATAGTGATCAGTGAGTGAGTGACAAGGACGCCTGAGTGGATCTTTCCCACTCGTTGCAAATTGGCCCAATAGGACGATGTTATGCATGAAGGAACCACGCGCCATTATGATCGAAATTGAGATAAGACCGCCATCTTGGAGGGAAAAAGATCTACCTTTTTATTTAAATCACAACATTATTACTCTGAGCACTTTTTTTCTATAAAACAAGAAAAAGAGTCATTGCCATTGGTTTTGTTTACAATTGTGCAAATCAAATGCCCTTTATCTCAGATTTAGGTTAATGGCGCTTGGTTCCTTCATGCATAACGTCCAATTCATCCCTTGAGAGTGCCAAAAAATGGGATTTTATTTAAATATTCCATTTAGAAATAATAACAAATTTAAATTTCCATTTTTTAAAGTCTCACCCTTTTTAATTATTTAAAAATTAAATTATAGACAGATCCCAAGTTTTGATTGTTTTTAATTTTAAAATTTTCATCTACGCTTAAAAGGAGTATGTGTTTGTATTTTCCCGAGTCACTTGTACTATGTCTTTAGTGTGTGTGTGTGTGTGTTTATGTGTTTGTATTTATGTATACGAGCGTGCGAAGCCGTTGGATTCAATTAGTTGCTGGAGAGAGAGAGAGATCCTCCCGATAAACTCTTGTCTGACTGAGAAGGGCGTGTCTGAAGCCCGAGGGTCTCCTACTCCCTTTTGTGGCGGCTTGCTCATCCAGGGGGTGGCATCCCTCTGCATGTCCTCCGATGGCCTTTCCTCTGACCCACTCTTGTCACTTCCGAGGCGCCTAAATATTTATGAACAGGGGTGTACAAATTAAAACAATTTTACTTTTTTTCTCTTTTACAATTTACGATTAATCGACTTTAAATGTTACATTTACAAATCTTACTTGAATTTTTTTTTTTTTGGAGTGCTTTGTTTAATTAAATTTTTCTTTTTAAGTATTACAATGAGTAGATATTTTATAATAACAACAATGGTGATTTTACAATTTTTGTGTAGGAAGCAAATTACATAAACAAAAACATACTAAATGTAGTAAGTCTGCAAAAACAAATTTATTGTAATTTTCAAAAGCCGTTTGAAAATTAAAATGAAAATGCTTTGTAATTTTATAAATTCGTTTGGTAATTAGAGTCCAATAGTGTGGTAATTTTAGAAAGCAGTTCCGGAATTCAACCTGCGGAAAGACGTGCGGGCAATGGCTGAAAGCAATTTGGCAAAAAAAAAAAAAAAATTGTCCCTCGAAAGGTTTGAACTCGATATCTTGGATTCTTTCCTTCTTTAGTCTTCCCTTTATTTATATGACGTCTTTACCACCTTGGCTACTTTGCTTTGTTAAGAATATCACTACTTACACTTACTATTTAAATTTGACGTTGGTTCTATTAATTATTTTTTAAATATAACGAAAAGTCATTTACGATAATCGTGTAACAATTTCTATTCAATTTACCAAATATTATATTTTAAATAAGACATCTTTTGAATTTATAATTTATTTAAATTAATGAAAAGGTTTAACAAAAAACATATTTTAATATCCAAAAAATAAATAAATAAATTGGATAAAAAAACGGGAGCCTTCCCGGGAAAACAGCAGCCAGGATAAATAAAAAAAATTTATATTTCTTTGCCGACGTTTCGGGTGCTAGTCAGTGCCATCCTCGGGGCAAACAAAATTGTCAAAATTTACATAACCTGTACTAAATTTTGACAATTTTGCTTGCCCTGAGGATGAGTGCGGACTAGCACCCGAAACGTCGGCAAAGAAATATAAAATTTTTTCATTTATCCTGGCTGCTGTTTTCCCGGGAAGGCTCCCGTTCTTTTATCCAATTTGAATATCTACAGCCATTCAACTCAAGAAATTCTATAAATAAATAAATAAATAAAAATAAAATTTAAGGTCTTAATAATAATTTGAACTAATTTGAACATTCATACCAACTGAAGGACTGAAAATTGAATTTTAAAATTTTGAAAGAAGCATCTTCATGCTATTCATTCCCAAGCTCGAATTTCCAAACTGCTTTGTAAAATTACAACTCATTTGCACTTTAATTACCAACCAAACTGCTTTCGAAAATTACAACGCACTTGAACTCGGAATTCACAAACTGCTTTCGAAGAAAATACACTTTTCAAAGAAAATTACTATACAATATATGTAAAATTACAATATATACCCTAATTTTCGAAGAAAATTGAAATTGTAAAATGTTTTTTTTTTTATGTAAAAAATATTTAAACTCATATTTAATTTAGTAGACAAATGCATAGTAGTTATCATTTACAAGGGAAATTTGTAAATTTAGTATTCCAAAATTAAGATTTTTTTTTTACAGTGTAGCAAAATGATCATATAACTTAATGTCTGGTGTTCTTCCCACGTATCACATTTGAATATAAATGCTCATATCCTCGATAGTCAAAATTTAGGCCTATATATTGTAGTAGGGTAGATGCCTTCAAGGACCACCAACAATATTACTCGTCATCTTGATTAATCTTTTATTATTTTTTTTATTATATATAAATTGTTACCAAGTTTCTCACATTAAAGCTTTTGTTATTGCTTCTATTAGAGGGAGAGAGAGTTGCTTTATAAATTTAATTCCTTAGAGTGAAAACTTTGATTAAATTTTTTTTTTTATATATACAAAAAATATTAAATATATATTTACCCTTTATTTAAGAGGTAAACATTTAAGCTTTATTCAATACAACATGATACACAAAATTAAATCCCCAACGAAGTTTTTTTTTTTTAATCCTTTTAATTAAAGTAATCCATAGCAGGAATGTTTTTTTTTTAGAAAAGAAAAAAAAAAATATTTTGAATAAATAAAAGGTGATCGAAATCTCATTAGTCATCAATTTTATTATGTATTTATAACCGAGCTTTTGTGACCTAAAGGGAACAACCATTAGGGCTTGTCCTTTATTTTTAATGTAGTTAGGGCATATTTTTTTTTCAAAAGGTGAAGTCGAAGAGAAGCTATTTGGTCGATTATTTTTTTTTTTTTTATTCATATAATGGCATAACATTTTTTCATTTTTTTTTTAACCACATATACATTTATATTTTTTTATTATTATTCATGGAACTGGAACAAATTTTTGAATTCGAATTATTAAAAAACATCACTGAAGATAGATCTAAAATTTTACAGATATGCCCAGGTGTGTTTAATTTGTTGTCTATATTTAATTTCGCTTCGCTTCTAGCAAGTTACGGCCATTAGTTTACCGCTAATGACCTTTCCAGAAAAAAAAAATAAAAATAAAGAAAAAAAAAGCTCTCTCTTTACGGTAACACACCAAATTGAATAGCGCACTGTTATAATAGATTTTGGAACAAAATCAACTCCAATCTGGGGTGGGGCTATCTTAACCTCGGGATCTCCGATAGCGAACTCTTTTCAAAGCCCGAAAACGAGACAACCGCGTTCCGGATTATCTAGATTTGAATATATGATCCTGTTCAAGAACTCGGTAGGGAAGTTCATCTTAAATGTAAAGTCGAATTGAAGTCAATCAGTGGTCTCGGAGGCAATTAAGGACTTGGAAAAGGCATAAAGAGAAGATTAAACGTTAGACTATAGCAAATTCACAAATGAATATTTATCTATTCAAGTGCTAAGCACATATTTGCATTTTAAAGCAAATTCTCTGACTCTCTATATATATATCATAATAATACAATATAAATATGCTAAGTGTTTAAGTGTTTAACTCAGTGAATTAAATTCTTTAAAAAAAAAAAAAAACTTCAAAGCCGCTAAATTTGATGAGTAGATTTTTTTTTACATATTTGAAATGAAACAGTTTATTTATAAAAAAAAATCTGGTGTGACTGGCGCACAGCACTCAACTTTCTCTTACCGAAGGGTAAGAGAAAGTTGTGCACCGTGCTGGTCACACCAGATTTTTTTGTTTCGAGACGTACTTAGTTTCGACAAAATTCAAAATTTATAAACTTGGGAAAATATTTATATTTTGTTACCATGGCAACCATTTATCCTATATTTCCTATGAAGTACAAGAGTAAACTGTGCTTCAAACAATTTTGAGAGCGAAATGAGAATTTAAATTTGAAGAGCATCTAAAAAATAATTGATTTTTGAGTTTTAAACAAAATCGTTAGAACGAATTTTGAAAAAATCGAAAAATAACTGAAAAAGTACATCAATAAAGTATTAGTACTCTTTGGCTGATTTGTTCAAAAGCTTCGTGTCATTCAGATTTGTTTTTTGCATTAAGGAACTGCTGCACTCTGGAGGATTAGTATTGAAATTACGATATGGTTCATTATTACACCGAATAACTACCATAATTTACTTTCCAAAAATAAGAAAATTGTTTACTTTTGAACTTGGACCACTTTGGCTTTGAACCACTCAGATATTGTATGACATTCATTTATTTCAAAGTTATTCAAGTTGACAATCTAATCTTTCCAAGTACTTCACTAGAATATTTACAATATATACGAAAAAATCCCCCCCCCCCCCCCCTTTTCCCCCCGTTTCCCCCCCCTCCCTCCCTTTTTTCTTTTCCCCCAGGGGGTCCCCCCCCCCCCCCCCCCCACAACACCCCCTTTTTGGGGCCCCCCTTCCCCCCCTTAATTGATTAATATTTTTTTTTTTTTTTTTTATTTACTTTAAACAAATGATCCCTACATGATGTTTTTTAGTCTGTGCTTTTATTTTAATTGAAAATTTATGTCGAATGTTTGTTAAAATTGCCAAAGCCCTATCACCTACCTCTCTCTGTTAAAACCACAAACAAATTATATTCACACTTTTCATTATTAACAAAACTTGAAAATGATTTCATCTCTAGATTACCGTTGCCCAAATGACCTTTATATGTTTCGGTTATATCTATCTGGGTCATAACTCATTGTAACAATGTCCATTTCTAAATTCAATTACACTTTGTCCTTTAATTGATTTCTAAAAAAAAATATTGTGCTCTCTAATGGTTAACTATTAATCATTTTAGGACAAAATAAAAATTTTTCATGCCGATTAACAAATAAAAATGGCTTTCCCCCCCAAATGGCTTGAATAAAATCATCGGACTGCCTGGGATCCGGAACCCGCGACCCTTGGTACAGAAGGTCAGCACGCTACCAACACCCAAGCCAGAGGGTAACTTTACATCTTTAAATTCAAATGTACCTTACTGTCGGAAACTAAATATATGTCGACACAAAAAAAATCTGGTGTGACAAGCACAGAACACAACTTTCGATGTGTGCTGTGCGATCATCACACCAGATTTTTTTAATTGGAAAATTAATTGTTAACTTTTAATCTAATAATAAGATTTATTTTCAAAATAAAGTACCATAATTAAGAAAACTTAATAAAAAAATTCCATCTAAAAGAAGAGCATCTCCCAAACAAGACATTACTGTCTTTTTAGGGACTAGGTAATCTCAACATGGACATAATCAGCCCAGGGCGGCACTATAATATTATTAAAGTCCTTTTAGCTCCTTTAGTCAAATTATCTGGAGCTGTTTGCACGCGCGCCGCGCCGATTGACCTTCATCTTCTCTGTGCTCCTCTCTCTCTCTCTTCGTCTCGTCCTTTTCTTCTTCATCTCTTCCCTTTCTTCGTTTCTCTATTATAATTTTTTTTTTTTTTTTTTTCATTTTATAACCGAAAAAAGAGGGACTGGAAACCACCTTGTCGTCGTCGTCGTCTCCTCTTCTTTTACTTTTTTCTTCTTTGGGATACCTTATTTTTATTCGTATGCATCACGCTATTAAAGTATATAAGCTTTATATAAATTACCTCTGTAAAAATTCCTTTTATTGAGGGGATCTTAGGCCGGAAAGAATCGTCTTTTTTGGATTAACGAGACCCTTAAGGATTAGAAATTGTTTATAGGTGACATTTTTAGATTAAGATTCTTTATTTTGATTATTTTTTTACTTCGGGATTTTAAAAAGTTTCTAAAGAATTTAAATTCATTATTCAAGGGTTAATCGTTCTCTTTTTAAAATTATTTAAATTAAATCGACTGACAATTGATTTAAATAAATGATCTTATATAATAGCTATTCTAGGAATGGAAAGGTCGACTCTGACTTTAATCAAGAATCGATCTTTTTACTGAAAATTTAGAATCAGTTGAAACTCTTTCAAGCCGATTAGAATCGATTCTCACTGACGACTTCGACTTTTTTCTTACAATGCTTAGTATCCGATGTAAATATAGTTTGTGACGTTTTCATTGATTGACTTTCATCTTTCTTTTAAAACCTACAGATAACACGCCAATCAACACACTTTCTGATATCAGTTAGTGAACATATGTGGCATTCTTAATTTCTCAATTTTAATGTTTTATTTTGATACTCAACTTTGATATTTTTATTTTAATGTTCGGTGCCATATCACGTGCAATTTCTGGATAGAATATTCTTTTATAAA
>JAKCPI010029525.1:0-45894 GCA_023213315.1 Euborellia annulipes | reverse complement strand
TTTTTTTTTTTAAGTGAAACTTTTATTTGATCCCCTCAAATTTTTTAGCTTTTCTATCAGCATGTCGCCTTACAAGCCGTGACGTCAAAGTGAATGTACAGTGAGTTTAAAAAGTAAGTCCCCCCCAGGGACGTCATTTGGGAGTAATATCTGACATAGTTCCTACATAAAAACTCACGCTCTCTCTTTATAAATAAGTATAGAAGATGGTATATATATATATAAAAATTTACCCCCCCCCGGGGCAAAAACTGAAATTACGTTACTGAGTCACACTCATGCATTTTCTACATGTTATTAATTTCATAAAAGATGATGGAATTCTTTATTGGAAAATTTTAAAAGTTTGGATCACAAAAATTTTTCATATTAAAAACTAGCTGCGCCACCGCCTTCGGCGCGTCTAGCCAAAGGGGCTTCGCCCCCTGGACCCACCACCAGCTGGCTCGGGCCCCACGGAGGACCCTCGCCTTTTCGTAATTATGGGAAACTGGCTGGCTCGGGCGGACAGACAGACGGACACACCGCTATTATATGTATATATATATATAGATTGAAGATTTGAATCATTTTAAATTATTTTAAAAATTATATTTTATCAATTTAAAAATTGAAAAATTAAATCTCACATTAATTTTTTTATAATTCGTTATATATATTAAATTTCAACTTTTTTTTTTTTTGTCGTCACGGATTGTGACGTCATGACTTGTAGCGTCACGGCCCTTGACGTCACGGCTTGTAACGCGACATGCTGATAGAAGAGCCAAAAAATTTGAGAGGATAAAATAAAAGTTTCACTTTAAAAAAAATTTTAATGAAATAATGTAGAAAACCCATGGATGGGATTTAACTTTGGTAGTCATCGTTATATCGGTAGATATTAGATGTTTTGTGATTGTATTTGAATTTAATTGTATATATTACAAATTTTTTACAAATAAAAACCTGGAATCAACAATCTTTTTTTTTTTAATTCATGGAATGTGTCGTTAAGATGCCAGAAATCAGGAAACTAAAATTTGAGATGAAGTGACGATTTGAAGAGGACAACTTCATTGAACAAGAAAGAAATTCTCTTGAGTGGGAAATAAAAAAAAGACTTTGTAAATTAAATAAATAATCTGACAAAAAATTGACAAAAAAAAGTGAGTCTATTAAAAAAATTACTATCTGACATCTCAAAGGTCCCCCTAAATAACTCCTCCCCCTCCGCCTGTCGTTTAATCCGCCTCAGCCTAAAATTCAGTTATAATTAAGGATTAGAGTTTTGGGCGGTGCTGTACATATGTATGATTGGATTTGATTGATTTGATCTGATTTGATGATTGAAACATTTGAATCAATGTATAATATTATTTTATTTATTGATTGATTGTTTTTGTTACTCTATTAGTTAAAATCCCTCTTAAGTCAGAAGTGTTACACCGAGATGTGGGTTGACGCTTCTACCCCAGGTGGAGTCAAAAGTTCTCAAAGCCGAAATAAAAAAATCATTTATGAAACCACGATGCAAGTGAAACTTTTTTTTTCGGATCGTAAGCGTTTAACTGAAAATTATTCAATAAGGGTATTAAAATCGCGTTTTTAATCTTAACTTAATAAATGGAAAATGGGAAATCAATAGACGATTGTTAAAAACTGAGAACAATATTTATTTAGCAATTGAAGAATTAGGCCTACAATATATTTAACTACAAATGTATTGTAATTTTCGAAATACATTTGACAATTAGAGTGCATAGTGTGGTATTTTTAGAATTCCCAAACTGCTTTCCAAAAAAAATACAATTCGTAACGAAAATTTCTATACAATGTATGCCAATACATAGGCTACTCAATTTTTCGAAAAAAATTGTAATTTTAAAGATTTTTTTTTTTTTGTGTGTAAAAAATACTTGAAAGCGTAAATTTAGTAAAAAAAAATAGGAATATTTATTTAGTTTTTTTTTTTTCAACATATAAATATTTAAAGAAGTAAATGTAATGTAGCTAATTAAACCAATAAAACGCTATTTATTAGTCTTTAGTAGCTCTAAAACCTTTTTTTTTTTTAGTAAATCTTACGATTTTTTTATCCATCAAAATGCTAAATAGATTGCACCTCGCAAGTAAAAAAAAAAAAAACGGTGACTTGAATTTATTTCAAATTTAGCATAAACAATTATTTAAAATTTATTTTATCATTTAGAATCTTTGTTTAATTAAAATTAAATTAGTTTTTGATGCTGGCTAGTCTTTTTTTTTTTTTCTCTCTAAAAAAGGGAAGGCGAAAAGAAAAGTTATAAATTTTAAGGATAAGACCATTCTTTTTTCTTAATTTATGATAGTGAATGTTAATGGCCAAAGAATTACGCCTTAATTATTATTACGTGAAAATATAATTGCAAAAAATTTAAAGTAGAGAAAATATATATTTAAATGTCAAAATAATAAGCTTGCTCGAAATGTCACAGAAGATTAATGAGATTAGAATTTCTAATTCATTTAAAGTAATGAGGAGTGAGAGAATTTGATAATTTTTTTTTTTTTTTTTCATGGAATGTCGAGTGAAGGCTTTAGTACCTTGAAAGGAGTTTAATCCTTAATTTTTTTTAAAAAAAAATTTTTGTTTGTTTCTCTTTAACAAAGATATCCATTTTCACTCCATAAATTTTATTGTGACTTTATAAAAGAAAAAAAAAAGAAAAACGAGTCCCATTTTCATCTTTTTCGGTTCACTTTGTTCTTCCCTTGTTTTCATTATTATTTACATTAAAACAATAGTGACATAATCCCTCTTCATTAGCCAGACACCTTTTGAAAAATTTTAAGTAGAAGTCGTTTCTTACAAAAAAAAAAAAAAAAAAACTACCAAAGCCATTTTCTATGTATTTTTTAAGAATGTGAGGCCAAATGGTTTTTGAACATTTCAAATATTTATACCAAAAGGTATTAAAGTTTAAATGGTTTTTGAAAAGACTTACTAAATTTAATATGTTTTTGTTTATGTAATTTTCTTCCTACACAATTGTATAATTAACAATTTTTTTTTTTACAGTACAAAATATAAGATATCAATTATAGCTATTTAAACAAAACTAGAAAATTGAGTGAAAATAATAAAATTTTGAGTATGCCTATAATTACAATGAACAGGTTTAGCATGAGGACAGTCTCTCGGCTTTTAAAACAAATTAGATAGAATCTATTTTTACTTTCTCTTACCTATGTTATATAATAGAGAGTGAGAGAGAAAGTATTGGATTCATGTCAAAATTTCCATGTCGAGAGTTTTTTTCGATTTTCTCAAAATTCGCTCCAACGATTTTTTTTTTTTTAATTCACAAATCAATTATTTTTTAGATCCTCTTTAAAATGTATAGTCTCATTTTGCCATTGAAATCTTCTGAAGACCACTTTACTCTTGTAGAGAAATGGTTGCCATGGTAACAAAATATAAATATTTTCCCATACTTATAAATTTTACATCTGAATTCAAATGTTCCGTACTGCCGGGAACTAAATATATGTCGACACAAAAAATCTGGTGGGACAAGCACAGTACACAACTTTCGATTACCGAGGGTAAGAGAAAGTTGTGTGCTGTGCGCCAGTCACACCAGATTTTTAAAAATGTAATTTTCATTTTCCAGAATCAATGTAGAATTGTATATTTTTATAAAGTTATAGGCCAAGTAAAGGAAAGTAAAAACTCAAATACAAATACAAATTCCTCTAAAGCCATTTATTAATATTGAATGTCATATTATCTATTCAAAATTGAATGACGTTAATTAGCTTCTTTTTTTTATCTTTTTGCAAAGTTAAAATCCATTCAAGTACATATTCAATAGAGATTTTAAAGTTTCGCTTAACAAGAATATTCGCGCAATGTTTGGTTTAGTTACTCTACTCTATTGAAGGTAAAACAAACATTCTGAAGTTCAAATTTAGCTAGAAACTAAGCTAACTGCGAGAATGCTGCTTTATCCTAAGCTCACAGTACGTCAAATGTGTTAATTTAAAAAATGTTTCTTTCACACCCCCTTTTATAAACGACCTTTCTCCTTTCGAGAAAATTACTTTAAAGGAGTTTAGAATCAAATTAAATATTAATTACCACCATCAAGCAAAGGAAGGCGGGAGCGAAAGAGAGAAGGAGGATATCATTTATTTTGAGCCGAATTTTAATCCGCGCGCCCTTGGTCCGATTATTCACACTCCATAAGCCGAAATGGCCTTAGAGACTCAATGAATCGACAAAATCTCTGAGACGCCTCACACCCCAATTACGCCCCAAGTTGCTCTCATAATAGATCAGATAACGTCCATTGTGCTCCTTATGTGAGCCCGATAGATAATACGATTAGATCAGATCATAAATTGCCATTTGTGTCCAATTGAATTGACGATTTAATAAAACAAATAGCCAACTGACAAAATTTTCTGATTGTTTTTTATTAGGGTAGTCGGAAAAAAAATATATGGTGGAATTAATTGATTCAATTGGGGAATCTAAAATTTCGAACCGGTCTATTCTCTTAAGCAAAAACGTTAACTTTTAATATTTGAAATCAGTGTTAATTTATTTTAACACCTCCTTGTCTGAAATTGCTATTCTGTAAGTAAAAGAAAACTTTAAGCTGACGTTTCGGTCTAGGTCGAGACTATCTTCAGAGCTTATGGGCTGTCAATATGGGAGTCCATACTCTGAAAATGGTCTCGACCGAGACCGAAACGTCAGCCTAATGGGTATTAAATAAATGAAATAAATACTAGCTGCTTCTCTTTCTTCTTCCTGCTACTTTCAACATCTTCTATCCAGCTATAAATCTACTTTTCTCCACATCTACTAAAAACTTTAACGCCAAAGTGTTAACATTTAGTCAATAGTGTTAAAAAAAAAATTAATGTCATGTCTATGGGGTGCTTTTAATATTTTAACGCCGTATTTATTGCATCAAAAATGGCGTCTTTAATCTAAATACTAAGGTTATGATTTTGACAGTTTTGAAATAAAAGCAACATGTTAACGTCGCTCTTAAAACTTGGTTGAAAGAATAGCATTTTTTTTTTTAACTCACCTTTTTCTCATTCACACTCACACACTCATCCACACAGTCTTTTCGGCAAGTTAGGTCATATAAGACTTTACGATAACCGTTATATATGATAATATCTATTGGGGTCCAGGCATTTCAATTTAAGCCATCTGGTATCCAAATGGCTTAAATAAAACCATCGGACTGCCCCACCCCACGTTTGGTATAGGAGATAGGCACGCTACCTACTACACCAAGCCTGGGGGCGTAGCATTTTTTAACGATGGTGTATCAGATAGGCCTACTAGATTGAAAATAACAAATCAAGTTAGTAATGCGCATGCGCGAGAGATTATCAAAAAATTAAAAACACAAACAAGCTGAAAACAGCTATCTTCATATGGATCGTTAACACCTGGTGCTAAAAAATAAAATATTCACGTCACTGTTAAAACTTGGTTTAGAGAATAGCATTTTTTAACTCTGGTGTTATTACTTTACTTTTTAACACCCAATGTATGATGTTAAATTTGAACGTCTGTTTTTAGAGAATAGACCTGTAAGTCAGACATAGCATAAATAAACCCTAAATTTATGAATACGTATTATACTCGGATGAATAACCTAGCTTCGCTTTATATTATATCGAGCATGAACGCCTAGTTTTTGGAGACATTGATAATGACTCTTGGTTGAACACTCTTGCCTCCAATTAAAAATTACAGTTCTCTTTAACGGTTAATTAAAATGTAAATCATATTAATATTAAGAATGATATTATCTCACTTGAACACAATTCAGAAAAAATTCTTCTGATCATGACTTCTCTAGAGAACATGCCAGGGCCATTAACTCCATAAATGATAATAATAAAACCAGATGCTCTGAACGTCGATATTGTTCTTATCGTTCAGGCAAAAATTGTTCCTATATGATTCATCATTCTATTTTGCGAAATGGCCAAGAAGCAGAATTAATAAATCGATGCGACTTCTCAATAATCAAGTCATGATTATTTCATTACCAACTGAGAGTTGAAAAAACTCATAAGGTCATAGAGAACGCTAGATCAAATAATTAATAAATTATGATATTAATTAAAAAAGAAGATTCGAATTTAAACTCATTAGCCTTTTGAAAGAAATATTACAGGTATTAATGCATGTTTGGTAGTTATGTAGCCGGTAGTGAGAAGGCCTTCGGCTCGCTTTGAGTTCACTTCAGAATGTAATGAGCGGAAAGAAACGCTGCTTGCTTTGTTTACATTTTCAATTAATCCATTAATAATCCCCATCTCGAACTTCTTGGAATTAGAAAAAAAAAATTACGAAATGTCATTAAAATATGCTCATTATGAGTGACTTATATACAATGGCCAAATAAAAACAATAAAATACGCAATGAAAACTATACATATATCAACTTAATATCATTATATTAAATGTTTTCATGGTGATTAATTGGAACTTGAGGTATTCATCTCTGATTCATGATATTTTCTTTTATCTCAATGTCTAATCCTCATAAGGCGAACGAAACTCTTGGAATTCGGACAAAATATTCATTCTTAGAGGTTCATACATATAATTCAATTTTTTTTTTTTTTTAATTAAATATCTATTAAAAGGCACGTACAATATATAAAATAAATAAAATGTTTTAATTAAGTATTGAAGTTTTTATTAGAATAAATAAACACTACTTAACGTTATACGAAAGAAGATAACAAAACAGAAAAAAATCTGGTGTGACTGTCGCACTAGATTTTTTGTATCGACATGTATTTAGTTTCCGACAGTAGGGTACATTCGATTTTCAAGATGTACAATTTATAAGTGTGGGAAAATATTTATATTTTGTTATCATGGCAACCATTTCTCCTATCTTTCCTATGAAATACAAGAGTAAAGTGGTCTTCAGAAGATTTCAATGGCAAAATGAGAATATACATTTGAAAGAGCATCTAAAAAATAATTGATTTTTGAATTTTAATCAAAATCGTTAGAGCGAATTTTGAGAAAATCAAAAAAAAACTGAAAAAGTACATCAGTAAAGTACTAGTACTCTTTGGCCGATTTTGATTAAAAGCTTATTTTGTCGGTCCCGGGGGGTGTTTAACTTATATATAAAATTTCAGCCTCCTAGCTCAATTCCTTCATGCTTAAAATTAAACACACACACACACCCCCCCACAGACAGACCATGTCGCAAAAACCACTTTTTTAGATTCAGGGGACCTCAAAACGTGAAGATCCATCAAAATCTCGACATCGAATTTTTGACATGAATCCAATACTTTCTCTCTATATATATATTACATATATACATAGGTAAGAGAAAGTAAAAAAAAAAGAAAAGATTAAGAGATCACGCAACCGAAATAAATAAATTTATTGTTTTTTATGCTTGGGCCATCCTAAAACAGCCTCTCCTCATTTATATTCTATATTTTTCTTTCTTATTTAATGATTCCCCTCTAAATTTATATAATAAGATTCAATTATTCATTTGTTTTTTCTATGAATTATAATTTCAAAAAAGATGTTAAGAATAAATTTTAAATAATTTTCTTTTAACAATTTATGTTAAATAACGTTTTAAATAGTTGTTGTTAGTAGGAATTTTAAATATTGAACAAGCATGTCAGGTCATTGGTCATTTGATACATATCTTGTATGTATATATTGAATATTTATAAGTTTGTTCCAAAAACACCGTTTGAAATTTTGCATAGATTCTCTTTATAAAAGATCTGTTCAAACAGGCTTCTAATTAAATATAAAATTTGTCTTTTTTAGCTTTTATTTCAAGTCTTTACCAAACCGTGCAATTGATATCCTTTTTCCTCCAGATAATAATTTTTAAAGTCAATCGAATCGAAAGACCAAAAAAAAAATTATTGTATTAAGATTTTTTACTTTGAAGAATAGATTGGGAGATATATAAAATGAATAAATTGAAACCCTTTTTTTTCTGTTTTGAATATAAAATATTGTACTGAAATAGATCCGAAAGGAAATTGTCAATTTCAAACTTTTGAAAAAATCAAAACTTAAAATTTGCATACAGTCAATTGACTTTGGGAATAAAAAAAAAAAAAAAAACATGGAAGTAATATCCTCTCATCTAAAATATTCTTGAAGAATTTCAATCAAGATTGGTTTTTGTTCTCGCGTATTCTAGAATTCTAATAAATACAAAAAAAAAAAAAAACAAAAAAAAAAAACAAAGTTGACTCTATCAAAGAAGATCAAATAGTTTCCATTTTTGAGGAAGGAGTAAAAACAATCACTCATCATTAAATAAATAAATTTAAAATTAATCCCCCCCCCCAAGCGAGAGATTAGAAAATGTTGACAAATGTCAATATTGATAACATCAAAGACAAGGGGAGTGAATATTTATTCAAATCATTTGAACACAAAACGGTGTAAATAAAGGCACATGGAACCTCAATTACTAGGGTATATATAATCTTTTTGTACTACAAGAAAACTGTAGCATCTGTAGGAGAAGAATTTTGCACAAGCATTTTAATTATGCAAGCCGCTTGATGCTCGATTGAATTTTAAACATGCACAAGCATATTTGCGCAAACAAAACTCTCCGCCATTTTATAGACGTCTTGACATTTGATATTTATTTAATATATATTAATACATTTCAAATTCAATTTAAATATTAATATTTATTGTGTCTCTGTTTAAAGCAAGTGAGTATTTCTTGTTATCTTCGAATAAATATCCTTCCAAGTTTGACATTTTTAGGTTAATTTTCGGCATAAGCTGTTTATTGCACAAGCATGAAGGGAATTTGTGCATGCTGGTACAAAAAGATTGCACATGCATGCTTGTCAAGTGTGTAGCCGCCTTAAGATACCGAAAAGATTTAAATTAAAAGGGTTAAGAGGAAAATTTGAAGAATTTTTTTTTTTAGAAAATAAATAAAAATTTGCACTCCTGGGGATGAAAATTTTATAGATCTAGCAAATTCGTTCTGAAATATGAATTTGTCTAAAAAAAAAAAATTAAAATAATTAAACAAAATTGTATTGTGTTGTAATTTATATTCCGATATTCACATCTGGCAAAATCTCGTCCAAGTTTGAAATTGCGTGCAGAGAGAGAGAGAGAGAGAGAGAGTGTGTGTGTGTGTGTTGGTTCGTTCATCTCAAATTACCAACGAAGGCTAAATAAAATTTACATATAGTCTCTATAACCTAGAATGTGTTAAGACTTTAGATGTCAAAAAAAAATAATCTTGGACGCTTATCGCGAATTGTTGCTGACTGGATGCTCAAACTCGAAATGCTATGCCGGGCCGGCCTCTCGCAATTATAGAATTTAGCATTATAATTTAAACCCTTAAAGATTTTGAGCTTCTATGTTTCCTATTAAATTATACATTTTCCACTATTATTATTGAAATTCGTGCAGAAATTTTATGCTCTGAGCGCCGCCTTCCGACGGCTCAACTTACAAATTAGAATTTAAATGTAGGCGAGTGTCAAAAAGTGATCTCCAGACATCGTTTGCTTGAATTTTATTGCTTGGACCATAAGAATAAAATGGGCATTGTTATGGACCAGTCTGTGAATGGATCTCTCCTCCTCTTCTTTAACTTCCAGCATTTTTAATTTATTATCTTTCCACACATCGACTAAAATAAATTCTATTTTTTTTTTTTTTATCTCGATTATGATAAATTGAAAATATTTATTTTATTCTTTTTCCTTCCGCCCTTTTTTATAGCCAAGCTTTTTAGGCAGATATAATAACATATGTATCAACATAAAATTACTGAATTATTAATTTCCTCCTGGCTTTTCATTTTTTTTTTTTTTTGACCTCCGGCCAAATCCTAGCTATAAGCTAAATTAAAATTAAATATGAAACATGGATTAAAAATACGTATTTTGATAAATTATTAAACGCTTTTATTTAAATGTATTTCTATTTGTTTGTTTTTTTTTATAATTTTTTACTTTCTTAGCTAGTTAATATAATACAATCGTGATTTTTTAGCCTTTTAGAATAATTGAATTGATGAGACAGCAGTCCATAAAGGCGGCTACACACGTAACTGCACACTTGACAAGCATGCATGTGCAATCTTTTTGTACCAGCATGCACAAATTCCCTTCGGCACAAGCATGCTTGTGCAAGAAACAGCTTATGCCGAAAATTAACTTAAAAATGTCGAACTCTGAAGGTTATTTATTCGAAGATAAAAAGAAAAATACTCACTTGCTTTAAACAGAGACACAATAAATATTAATATTTAAATTCAAATGAATGAATTAATATATATTAAATAAATATCAAATGTCAAGACTTCTATAAAATGGCGGGGAGTTTTGCTTGCGCAAATATGCTTGTGCATGATTAAAATTCAATCGAGCATCAAGCGGCTTGCACAATTAAAATGCTTGCTCAAAATTCTCCTACAGACGTTACAGTTTGCTTGTTCAAAAAGATTGCACATGCATGCTTGTCAAGTTTGCAGTTACGTGTACGAGTAATCAGATGATTAAAACATATAACATTTTTATTTCAATCACCTGGTTGCACTCCAGGATTCCAGTTTCAAACATTCCCAGTCATCTATTTGATATAAATAAATTTTTATCGTGACTCTCAATCCAAACGCATATTCCTTGAAATTATAATTACTCTATTTAATAAATTTGTCACGCAAGAATAATTTATTTTGTGACTTTCCGGCTGTTATGGCAATTAAACTATTTTAAAATATATCCTGAAAAATGCTCTTTATCAAGCGGGAGTTCAACAGCTTTTTCAATCTAGGCCACCCATCCTTTATTCTTCGTAAGAATAATATTATTTAAAAAACTTTAAGCCTCTCGGTAAAGGGCAGGTGTTGTTCATCACTGATGGACGGAATTCCCTTCAACAGGACTGAGTAAACGAAGATTTAAGTGAAAAGCTTACGACATTGCTCCGTCTTTTCGTTTTATATGCACTGAAGTTTCATTAATTGTATTGACAACGCCTCCTTTATCATCTCTGCTACTGGGGTAATAATATGAAGTATTAAGAAATTTAACAGTTTTATTTTAGCATTAACAAATAAAATTTAATATTTTCAAACAAAACTCGCTCTTATTTTTATAGCCCCCCCCCCCCCCCTCTCTCTCTCCCAACCCAAATAAAACATACGCGTACCAAAATTATATCTATCAGAAAAATATCAAAATCGAATGTCATATATATACATACATAAGTTATAAACGTATTTATATAATATTTTGGATGTAAATTCACATTTATTTTAAATTAATTAATATATCCATTTTAACTTTTCTGTCATGAAGGGATTTTATATTTAAATATAGACTAAATAAATCCACTTTACATGTATATATTTAATCAATTTCAAACTAGAGTACATCAAACATTTTTTTTTTTTTAATATATAATTTTTATTGCAATATTTTAAAAGAGAATTTTAATTAAAAATAAAAAAAAAGTTTCTTATTAATTATTCTCTTTTCGAATTTCGTATTTAAAAAGTTTTTTTTTTTTTTTTGAAAAAAAAAGTATATATTGATATATATTATATTTATTATTTATATAAAGTTAAGTGATATTAAAACTGATATAAATGAAAACTTTTTTTAAATTAATAAATTAAAAAATTAAAAAATTGCAATTTAATAATTGAAGCAAGATAGTCATAAGCCACAATATACTTATTTAAAGAAAACACAGTATTTGAGAAAGCATTAGTGTGTCAAGCGCCAAAAAATTAAAAATTGAGTTAAGGACGGAATATTGTTTCAAATGCTTTAATTAATAGTATTTTTTTTATGAAATATGTCCTAAAAAAATTTATATTTAATGTTACTTGCAAAATTGACAAAAAAATATAATCCAATGAAAACAAAAAACTTTAATGTTAATTTTCTCAAAACTCGGTAGCTGGCGCTTGACACACTAATGCGTAACAAGGTCCAATTAATGTTGACCTCCAATGATAAAATGTAAAAAATAAATATATGAATCTCGAGATAATTTTTTTTTTCACTTTAAAAAGATTATTATAAAGAAGTCAGGTTTCCCCTCTTGATTCCAAGTTAGTCTATTAGGCTTTCTCTCAGTATAATTTATATTTATGTGCTCACATTTGATAAATCCCGGGATGACGATCTCCGGTTATCCTACCCAAGAATGACATTTCTTTATTTACTCTTATATAGATAGTCTCTTAAACCAGAAGTGGACGTCGCTAAATGGCCTGAACGCTTATACTTGTTTTCGAGAACTTCTTCTCTAAGGCTTAGCAAATTTTTCTTGAGATTACTAATCAAATATTTTGAGCTTCAATAAAAATAATAATTAATATTGTCTCATATTTCTCTAGCCCATATTATAAAGCTTTAAGCGGCTACAGACGTATCTGCAAACTTGACAAGCGTGCACGTGCAATCTTTTTATACAAGCAAACTCTAGCATCTGTAAGATAATTTCGTCCAAACATTTTAATTGTGCAAGCCACTTGATGCTCGATTGAATTTTATCAGCCACAAGTATTAATATATTTGAGCAAGTAAAACTCTCCGCCATTTTATAGACGTCTTGATATTTATTTAATATAGACCTATTTAATTTATTTAAAATTTCAATTTAAATATTAATATTTATTGTGTCCCTGTTTAAAGCAAGTGAGTATTTCTTGTTATCTACGAATAAATAAACTTTCGAGTTTGACATTTTTAGGTTAATTTTCGGCATAAGCTGTTTCTTGCACAAGCATGCATGTGCTGAAGGGAATTTGTGCATGCTGGCACAAAAAGATTGCACATACATGCTTGTCAAGTGTGCAGCTGCCTTAACACAACTAACTTTTGGTTTCCAGTAAATTCTGGTAATTTTTATTGTATTGTATTTACATCTTTCTCCTGATATAATAGACTGTAATTAAAATATATTAATATCATCTCTTGATTCGTCTTAGAAATTGATACATTATGGGGAGTTGACTTAACAAAATTATTATAAACCAGAATGGATTTGATCTAAACGCTTATATAATTATTTAAAATTAGTGAAAATGGTGGCCTAACTCAGAGATTAAAGGCGGCGTTATTTTATCAATTAAAACTACTTGTTTAAATATTTTTCTATTTCCTTGTTAAGGCAGCTACACACGTAAATGACAACTTGACAAGCATGCATGTGCAATCTTTTTGTACCAGCATGCACAAATTCCCTTCGGCACAAGCATGCTTGTGCAAGAAACAGCTTATCCCGAAAATTAACCTAAAAATGTCAAACTCTTTTTAATTTTTTTAATTTAAGATCTTTTTTTGGGTCTAAGGCAATTTAAGCCCTCCCCCTATTGATTGATAGCCATTTCTACTGAAATAGTTTTTTCCGGGTTGCGAACCCTCGACCTCTGGCATCATTGAACAAATAAAATAAGCTTAGCTGCTTTATTCCCTCTGCTAATCGTCTCATCGTTATCATCCCATCATACATAGTATTAAATTATATTTTTTTTTCGATATTTCTCTTAACCCTAATTCTGTGAGCAAATAGATTATTAATCGATTACAGCCCCTCTTATCTCACCTAACTAGAATCTCCTTGGTGAAGATTAAAAGCAAACGAATCGAACCTGAATGCAAACATTGACTCGATTCGACCTGTTGCCGTGACCTCTCCCATGATATATCGAGATATTCCGGCTTCATTAATAAAGATATTATTTGTAAATAAATTACAAGGTGTAATAAACTAACTCAAAATACCGGTTTTAATTTTTTTTTTCTTTCTTTCTTTCTTTTGATGATTTTTCATAACATCAAGAGAAAGTACTATATTATTCTAATCAGAAGGGTGCATAATATTATCATTTTATAGCTCTTGCGATAAAAAAAAATGATAGCAGCAGCAGGAGCAGCCGAAAATTGAAGCGTGTTCTTCACCTGAATATGCCTCATTTTATTTTAGATGGAAATTGCTGGGCCATAATTTTTTTTTTTTTTTTCTATTATTGTAAAAAGTAATTTTATGGAGAATTTTTGGACATAAAAGAACCTACTATAACAATTGATTACTTTATCATACATATATGTACCAAATATATAGCTCTAGCTATATCGAAAAGAAAAGTTGTTCCGTGAACAGTGTGTTTAAAAAATATAAGACGCAGCTGTTTTTCATTTATTATAAAAAAAAAAAAAGTTGCACACTTTTTAAACAACAAACGTTATTTTTATTAAGAATATAAACTATAAATTCACCTTTTATGACGGATATTGTATGTTAACATAAAATTAGACACCTTTTCTTATTTACACACACGAAGGGGGTTCATGGGCCACAAATTTCCCTCTTGTTTTTTTGGTTTTAACTTATTATTTAAAATTGATATTTAAATGCTAACAGAAAAAGGTCACAAAAAATAGACAGCTAATCTTCTATTAAATTTACTTTATTAAACTTTTATTTAATCCCTAAAACGTGATGATCGAGGCTCTTACTAACTCAATGAAGTCAGTCTTGCATGTTCAATGATCAAGTGGTGAATTGTATATTCAGTGAATTAGGTGATTTTTATATTCACTGAATTTTTTAATTATTTTTTTTACTTTTTTGGTTATCATTTAGTGGGTATATATTTTTGAGAAACAAATTTATTAGGCCAAAAAATTTTCATTAATTTAAAAAAAAAATCATTTTCTTGATCTATTCTGTGTCAGAACAGTTTATCAAAACAGTGGAAACAGATTTCACGAGAAAAGCTGACTTGGAATCTATTATTGACATCACTCAAGGCGAAGAAAGTAATTTGATACAAACTGTTTAGGTATTATTATTATTAGGTATTACTGTTTAAGGAATTTTAACAAATTTTTAAATAACCTATTTTATTTAACTAGCCTATATATAACTTTTTCAAAAATAGTGACAAAAACTGTGTGAAAAAATTTTTGACATGAAAGGCCCGCCCTTAAGAAACAAAAAAAAAAAAACTTTTTTGGGGGGCGTAATATTATGTAGCCCTGGACACATCAGGCCTATTTGCATTGTAATTGTATTCTGATACTTGTATATTGTATTGTAATTGTATACTGAATTCGCTGAATTATATATGGACGATGTTATGCATAATGGAACCAAGCGCCATTATGATAGAAATTGCAATTGGACCTCCATCTTGTAAGGAAAATGAAGATCTACCTATTTATATAAATCACAATATTATTACTCTGTGCACTTTTTTTTGTATAAAACAAGAAAAAAAGTTTGCATTGGTTTTGTTTACAATTGTACAAATGCCCTTTATCTCAGATTTAGGTTAATGGCGGTTGGTTCCTTCGTGTATAACACCATCCATACACAGTGAATTCGGTAAATTGTATATTCAGGGAATTAGGTGATTTTTATATTCACTGAATTTTTTTAATTATTAATTTTTTTTTACTGGTGATAAAGTGATCTTTGGGCCGGGGGGGGGGGGGGGGGTAAAGCCCGAGGGCTTCAGCTTATCTTGAACATCAGTGTGCGGTCATTTCCCCCCCCCCCCCCCCCCCCCCCCCGGCCCGGGGCGGTCTCATGATCCACTAAAATACAACACATTGGTTTTTACTTATTATTTCTTTTTTTTTTATCATTTAGATGCAATTTTTTTGTCATTTAGTTATATTTTTTGGTGAATTGATTTGTTGTACTTTTTTGTTTATTTTTCGTATTTCGTTCTATCAATAGATATTTTTCATAAGCATGAAATATTCCAGTTCTTATTAAATTAGATGGAATATGTACTAGACAGATTGTAGCAGTAAAACAAACCCCTTTAATTCTTAATTCTCAGGCTACTTGCAATTATGCTCCAATAATATACACAACAATGCATGTATTTTTAGTTTACAGTGCTTTATGCAAGCATTGTACCATTTAAATAAATATTCTTGATGCATAATGACAAGTAGCCTATAAATTTACAAAGGAGGGAAAAATCAAATTTTATTTCTAAAAATTCACTTTCAGCTTTGGCATTGTAGTCGTTGTAGGCCTACAGCCCTAATTTCATAAATTTTCAAACATTAATTTGATTCAAAATAATTTTTTTTTTTTAATTTGAATAATAAATTTATTGATTAAAAAAAAAAATCCGAGATAATAATTTATTATCAAAAAAATACTTTTTTTAGCGAATGAATATAATAAAATATCCGATGATAGTCAACATCACACACCACTAGATTATATATTTATCTTTAATCAAACAAAATTTCATTTTGACATTTAGGTAATTTGTCACTTTACCCATTTCCCTCCTCACCAACTCTTCCACCTCCACACACTATGCCATAAATTTTATTCACGTGTCATCACTTGAAAAAAAAAAAATATTTTTCGAACTCGTGTTCCTGACATTTGAAAAATAGTTTTCCAAAATAATAACTTAAAATTCCTTAAATACGAAATTGATTTTTCATATATAATATCTAAAGCGCTTTTTATATTTATTTTTTCTTGCCGTATTTTAAGGTCTAATTAATATAAAGGCGGCTACACATGTAACTGTAAACATGACAAGCGTGCACGTGCAATCTTTTTGTACAAGCTGTAGCGCCTGTAGGAGAATTTTGCGCAAGCATTTTAATTGTGCAAGCCGCTTGATGCCAATGACGGATCCAGAGGTGTTTCTCGGGGGTGGGGTAATCTGGTGTGACTGGTCGCACAGCACACTATTTTTTCTTAATTTCGGTAATTTAAAGGCGCATTCTGTACTTTTTTTCCAAAATACAAATACAAATCAAATTTTTAAGTATTAATTTTTAAAATTTTATATTAAAAATAAATTTTAATTACAATTAAAAGTAATTACCTCCTTTACCCCCCCCCCCCCCTTGTATTCGCCCTTGCTTGATGCTCGATTGAATTTTAATCATGCACAAGCATATTTGCGCAAGCAAAACTCTCCGCCATTTTATAAACGTTTTGATATTTATTTAATATATATTAATTCATTTAATATTTCAATTTAAATATTAATAATATTTATTCTGTCTCTGTTTAAAGCAAGTGAGTATTTCTTGTTATATAAATAACCTTTCGAGTTTGACATTTTTAGGTTAATTTTCGGCATAAGCTGTTTCTTGCACAAGCATTTGTGCATGCTGGTACAAAAAGGTTGCACACTGCTTGTCAAGTTTGCAGTTACTTGTGTAGCCGGATTTACAAGTAAAATTATTTAGTATATATGAGGTTTCACTAAGTTATAAATCAAACAAATATTTGAATTTATAACTCGTTTCGGGCTATTAATCCATCTTCAGGAGTACAGTGATCCCCACAATTAAGTCCCCACCTGATACCCTTTATCCTTAAGTATATGGTATAATATATGGTAAATGGTGAAATAATTTTAAATTTAAAAAGGTAAAATAAAATCATCAGTACCAGATTTTACGTTTTACCTTTTTGGCCATTAAAATTATTTCCATATACTATACTTAAGGCTAAAGCTATCAGGTAGGGACTTAATTGCGGCGCTCACTGTACATGTGACTGAGTGGATTGGATTTATCCTGGGGCAGGTTTAAGTTTCTCCGAGGATATCTTTCACTGTTTTAGATAAGATTTTTGAATATATGGATTGCATTATACTCTACTTATAATCTCCTTCCATTATAATTAATTTAAAAAAATTAATCTCAGAGCTTTAATTAATACAAAAATATTTCCCTCGTTACAATTCTAAACATCCCACGTATGATAAAGAAATATAAAACATTTCAAGAATTCCAAAGAGAACATATAACATGTGTTATTATGAACTTGGTTTGGTATCTGGCGGTATCTGTTAAAATTCTAAAAATAACAATATCAATTTTATTAAGAAGGCGGAGCAGAATAGCGTCAAGAAGAACACAATGGGACGTGTTGTCAGAAAAATTGAAAGTATCAAAAGTAATATTTTGTACTTGTGCAATGCATCAACAATTTCATTGTCAACCAAACAAGTTATTTCTAAAGAGTATTATTAATGATTAATGATGCGTCGAGGAAACCACTATATCAGCCATCTAAATATTTATTTATTTTTTTTATATTTCAAGTACGATTCTTTAGTTTGAAATTGATTTATTTTTTTTCTAAAAAATAATTTTTTATTTTTTCTTCTTCGATATTTATTTGAGGGTAATCTTTTAATCTGATTTGGATACTATCTTATGAGATTATAATTAATTTGAGTAAAAAATTTTTGAAGATGTTTTCAATCTGATAAAGTTGCTAAGATCTTATTGAAAAAATCTGGTGTGACTGGTCGCACAGCACACGGCTTTCTCTTAACTTCGGTAATATAAACTTGTGTTCTGCACATGACACACCAGATTTTTCGTGTCCTCATATATTTAGTTTCCGACAGTACGGAACATTCGAATTTTAGGCTGTAAAATTTATAAACATGGGACAAAGAATAAAGTGTACTTCAGAAGATTTCAATGGCAAAATGAGAATATACATTTTAAAGAGGTTCTAAAAAAATAATTGATTTTTGAATTTTAATCAAAATCGTTGGAGCAAATTTTGAGAAAATCGGAAAATCCTCAAAAAGTACATCAGTAAAGTATTAGTACTCTTTACTCGATTTTGTTCAAAAGCTTCCTTCACATCCCGGGGGGTGCCTAACTTTAATATAAAATTTCAACTTCCTAGCTCTTTTCGTTCTTGAGATATT
Source organism: Euborellia annulipes (assembly GCA_023213315.1). Classification (NCBI taxonomy): domain Eukaryota; kingdom Metazoa; phylum Arthropoda; class Insecta; order Dermaptera; family Anisolabididae; genus Euborellia; species Euborellia annulipes. The sequence continues at coordinate 27,151 of JAKCPI010029525.1, read as the reverse complement.
TTGTTCCAAGGGCGGATACAGGGGGGTAAGGGGGGTAATTACCCCCTCCTGAGATTTGAAAAAAATACTTTTTTTCGAAAAAAAAATGTATTTTTAATGTAAAATTTTAAAAAGCCTTTAAATTACCGAAATTAAGAAAAAAATGTGTGCTGTGCCACCAGTAACTCCAGATTACCCCCCCCCCGAGAAACACCTCTGGATCTGCCACTGTTTTGTTCACAGACACACACACAGACTGACCATGTTGCCATGTTATCTTTATTCTAGGTCGCCTGCCCACTTATTATAAAGGTAGTCCGCCCTCCGCGAAAGCGGAATGATTCGAGTTCATCAAAATCAAAATCATATCGCAAATTTGCTATCTTAAACAATATATTGACTGACTAATTTACAGTCTATTTGAAAATCTTTTGCATACTCTACCTAGTTAAATTAATTTAAATTTTAAAATAATAATAGAAATGTTCTCTTTGATAGGTTGCATGTGACCATACACATTTTCAAAAAAAAAAAAAAAATTCTCTTCGAAAATTTTTTATTGAGGAATCCTAAAAGTCAATCAAATCAAATTCTTCTTTTTTCTGAATATATTTTTAGAAAATAGTTAGTTACTGATGATAGAAATCTTTTATTCTATTTTTACCATAACAAAGTGTAAGTGTTTTAGTCCAATCCTCCATTCCATGAGAATACTCTATAAGTATTATTTCTTTCTTAGTATTAGTAAATACCTCTTATTATTTTATTTATTCTTATTCTCGATTCAATCCTGGTATTTAACCCAAATTGTTTGTTCGAAATTATATAGTATAAAAAAATGAGCCTGAAATTTGCTGATCTGTATTAATTCAGTTTCGTGACCGAAGGCGATTTATTTTCCCAGGGGGTCGTGGCGAATTCCGGTGCAGTTCCGGGCCGGGTCGTGGGCTAGGGGTCCTGAAGGAGAATAAAGAGGGACCTGGAGGACTTAGTGGACCCCTGGTCACGCGGCAATGAGTAGTTTATCTGATTGCTTTTCTAATGATAGCCCACGGATGCGGCACGACGGGACGGATCCGCCGTTCCGTTCCGTTTCGGCCCAAGAGAGCATTCCAACCCGCGTTCTGGGCCGGCATTATTTCAGCTCGCTTTTTATTTTTATTTTTTATTTTCCTCTCTTCTTTCTTCTCTCTCTCTTCACCTTGGGGTTTTTCTTCTTCAAAGCGCGCACCTTCTTCTTTTTCTTCTTCTCAGATCCTTGCATTTTGCAACTCATTAGTAAACCATTCGCGCGTGATCGAGATCTCACTATGATTCTCATGAGACCCTATAGATTATTCTTCCCCTTTAGTGTTAAATATTTCTATCATGACAGATTAGGTGAAATGAATAAGGGGTATTCTTTATTAACAAAAAAAAAAAAATCAATATTCTATCCTTAACAAACTTTGACAACTAAACTAACATATTAAAAGATGGAGGATGAGAATAAATTAAATGGCATTCGTTATATTATCATTTATTTATATACGTGGACCCTGTTATGCAATAGTGTGTCAAGCGACAAAAAAATTAAAAATTGAGTTAAGCACGGAATATTGTTTCAAATGCTATAATTAATAGTATTTTTTTTATGAAATATGTCCTAAAAAAATTTATATTTAATGTTACTTGCACAATTGACAAAAAAAAATTATATATAATCCAATGAAAACAAAAAACTTTAATGTTAATTTTCTCAAAACTCGGTAGCTGGCGCTAGACACACTAATGCGTAACAGGGTCCATATATACTTTATACTTAATTATAAAAAAAAATTGAAATTTTCATATATTCTGTAATTTTCTGGTTTTAATAAAAACAGGGTAATTTTAGTGTAATTTTACGTTTTAATATTTTAACACAATAAATACATTGTAAAAAAATTTTTTGTTGATTTTACAATTGTGTAGGAAGCAAATTACATAAACAAAAACATACTAAATTTAGTAAGTCTGCAAAAACCATTTACAAATGTATTGTAATTTTCTAAAGACATTTGAAAATTAGAGTGCATAGTGTGGTAATTTTAGAAACTAAACTTCTTTCGAAAAAAAAAAAATTACTAAACAATGTTTGTAAAATTACAATATATAGGCCTACTCAACTTTTTGAAAAAAATTATAATTTAAAAAAATTTTTTTTTGTTGTAAAAAATATTTTAACTCTTAAATTTGTAAATTAAGTAGATAAATGCATAGTAGTTATCATTTACAAAGGCAATTTGTAAATTTAATATTCCAAAACATACTAAAATTAATTTTTTTTTTTTACAGTGTAGGATACTTGTACATATAATTAATGTTATACTAATTAAGTATTTAATATGATTTATAATTATTTGTTATTGATATACGGGATATTAATAAAAGTCCAAATAAGGACCGCGGGACCGGGGTGTTTTCAATAATATACTATTAATAATAACAAGTGTATCAATAATGAGCGAAATTTAATTAAATATATACGATTTCAAATTCAGATAAGCAGTAGATAAAATCTGTGTCAGTCTCTTCCTTTTCAGTCAAGAAAAAGTAGAAACCAGCTAAATCTTGTGTTCTTGGAGACTTTTTAGTTCCCAAATATGAGTAATGAGTTTGCAGAAGGACATAACACACACACACACACAATACACAAAAACAGACCTTGACTTCCTCCCCATTTCGACTGTCAGAAAGGAACTCCCCTTCTAATGCGACGATAACCATTCAGAGGAAGACCCGAACAGGCCTGGGAGCCTGGGTCCAGATCTTAATTAGGGTCTTGTATTTTTTTTTTTATAAGGTGTAAGAGAGAAGTCCGTCGAAAAGATACTCCATATTCCATAGATGCTGATAGACAAATGCCATTAAGAAACACTTAATTCCAATTCAACAAGGGACTGTCCAAAGTTTATCGAGGAAATTAAAACAAAAAAAAAAGTAATACTCAATTAAAGACTTTTTTTTTTGAGAGAAAAAATTTCCTAAGAATAGGTATTTCTTTTAACAGGGAAACATAAATCCGGCATTTCCTTAAATAGGTAATTTAAACTAAACTTTTCAATAATTTAAATATAAAATTTTATTCTTCTTTCTTCCACTATCGGCATGAATATAAAATTTTATTGAAATGATTTAAATATAAATTTGAATTCTTAATTATGAAGCAACCATTTGGATACCAAATGAATGCCTGGACCCCCAATTGATATATTTACAAATATCGAGTATCGTTTAAAGTCTTAAATGGCCTAAGTTGCCGAAAAGGTGTATGGGTGTGGAACGGGAAAAAGTGTGTGTTTTTTTAATAAAAAAAAAAAAAAAAAATTATGAAACAGTGAATGAAAGGCCGAAACGTTGCCTTATACAAATAAATCACAGTATATCCCAAATCAGGCATTTTTATTTTGAAATCAAATGAAACAGTTGTTTGGTTATATACACTGTAAAAACAAAAAAATCTTAATTTTAGTGTGTCTTGGAATACTAAATTTACAAATTTTCCTTGTAAATGATAACTACATATGCATTTATCTAGGCTACTAATTTATGCGTTCAAATATTTACAACAAAAGAACAAAAATTTAAAATTTTAATTTTTAATTTAATTTTAATAATTTTAAAATTAGAATTTTCTTCGAAAAATAGAGTATGTATTGTAATTTTATATAACTTACATTGTATAGTAATTGTTTTTTTCAAAAGCAGTTTAGGAATTCTAAAATTAACACACAATTTACTATAATTTTCAAACGGCTTTCAAAAATTACAATACTTTTTTTTTAACACTCACACTTTTTTCTCATTCACACTCACACTCACACACCCTTTTCGGCAACTTAGGCCATTTAAGACTTTACGATAACCGTTGGTACCCAAATGGCTTAAATAAAATTAACGGACTGCCTGGGAACGTCGCGTTTGGTAGAGTATGCTACCAACTACATCAAGACCGAGAGCACAATACATTTGTAAATGTTTTTGTTTATGAAATTAGCAAACAATAAACAATTGTAAAATCAACAAAATTTTTTTGACAGTGTAACATCTACCCTTATCTACAGATTTTTGCTCCCTATTGATTGGCATACACTTCCTCTAGAATATTTTACATAATGGACCATGGCGTGCGTTTCTAGTTAGCATTATAGGGGCAATATTGTTTCTCACTATCCTTTTTTCTACTCTGTTGTATGATCAAAATAAGAAGACTTAAAAAAAACAACTTCTTATTTTGATCATACAATAACTACAATCGAATTAAACATTAAACACCGATTAAAATATATACATATATAATTAATCTGTAACATTAAAATGGGAAGGCAAGAAGTCCACACCATTGAGACAGGTTTTCGAATATTCAAGGCCAGGATGCGGAAACGCCCCTTCTCTGATTTTTTTTTTTTTTTTTGAGACTATCTGGTGGACGAGCGTGTCAACCAACAATTCATTTTGTCCAGAATCCTTTCCTTGAGGATTTTTTTCAAACACCTATGTCTATTTCGCGCCCTTCTTTGTTTAGCGCTCGAGGCAATCATCCCCTCTTTAAAATCGCTCTAAAAGACAAATTAGCACCCATTTGACTAAAAAATTTTAATTACTAAATGACAAGAGGTTTTTAATCACTTTTAATAATAAGCTATAACATAATAGATTTTATAATAATATGCTATTAAATATATGCAAAACTTTTTGTTCCTTCTTCTAATATTCTATTTGTATGCCAGTGTTCGGGATTGGATAATTAAATTTTGAATATTCGAGTTTTTAGGGCTATAAAGGAGGTGCAAATGGAAGTTAATGGAAGTTAAATGTTTAATCACAAAATGATTATCTTGAAATTACCGGGCTAATTTCAAGTAAATTTGATGTAAATATGTGATATAATTATATTATATTAATTTAAAATAGAGAGATGTGATTGAAGATGAAAAGGAAGAGGAGAGGTATGTAAATTCAACAGACAGATGTTGCAAACAGCTTTTAGCTAATTTGAAACAGCGCAAAAGGCAGGAATAACTATTTTAGACGCCATTTTCATATTATCTATGTTTGTTTATGTTTTTGTATAGTATCTAGTATATATTTTGACATGCCAATAAAATGCAGATTCAACAAAATTCACTCAGGTTTCTTAAAATTATTTTTTTTTTAACATAGATTTTTTTTTCTTTTAAGTTTATAATTAATAACATATCTCAACATTCAAATATTTTTTAAGACGACTTGAAACATCAACGAAACAAAATTCAAGTAATTTGCATTTAAATGTGGCGAATTCTATTATAAAATATTCAGAAAAGAAAAACTTCCTTTATATAAGTTTAAAAACAACATTAAAACAAGTATCTTTAAATAACATGGAATTTAAAAATAAAAATACAATAAGTAATTATAAATATCAATATACATAATACGTAATTTTCTTTTTTTATCTGTCTCTATGAATTATATTGTTAATAAGAGAATAAATTTCATTTAAGGAAAAAATTATCAGACTAGGGATGGAAAAGTCGACTCTGACTTTAGTGAAGAATCGATCTTTTACTGAAATCGACTTTTTAGAATCGAGTTGAAACTCTTTCAAGTCGATTAGAATCGATTCTCACTGAACAACTTGGACTTTTTTCTTACAATGCTTAGTATCTAATGGTAATATAGTTTGTAACGTTTTCATTGATTGATTTTCATCTTTCTTACACATAACACACCAATCAACACGCTTTCTAAGATCGGTTAGTGAAGATATGTGGCATTCTTAATTCCTCAATTTTAATTATATTCGGCCCAAGACAATTATTAAGGCATCTAAAAGGGTAGAAACCCTAATTAAGCCCTACGACCACCAAAGTGTTAAAAATTTCCATTAATAATTATTTTATTGTATCTAATATCTCCTAAGAAAATTTTCTAAGCAATTTATTTTAAAATCATTATGGAAACAAGCCAAGATTTAACAATAAATAGTTGACCTCCCTCTGAAATAAAAATTTAACAGCTTTAAGGATCTAATAACCCAATGAGATAGACTTTCTGAACATAATTAGAGCAAATCTTGATAAATGCTTAAAAGATGTAATCTCCATTTTTATATATAGCAGAGAAATATGATTGAAAGAGAAATAATGGGAAATTTTAAAATGGGCTCAATCAAATTTTCGGCACCTGTTAGGGTTGTAAAAATAAGAAAATTGGACGTCGATTATTGATAATCGATTAAGCGACAAGATAATGATTTCTAATTGAAGCTATTATTGGAGGAAAATAGAGTGCTTTTTACCCTTATTTTATGATTTAAATAAATTAAATTGCGAGGAGTTTATTTATTTACTTTAAAAGTTTTCTGTTTTTGGTAATGTTTTCTTGAACCGTGTTGAAGGCAAGCTGGTTTTGATGCTGCAAAACTGGTTGCTTTTAGGAAATAAATGAAATAAGCCATAATTAGAGGAGTTTTAAATTACTATTATAAATATATTTTATGATAACTTACCGTAGTCTATTCAGTGATTCTTGATTACAAATTCATATCTTTAAAAATTAAATTAAAAAAAAGAGTAGCTATGTTATAATTATATATATTTGTATAAATCAAATAAATTATGGTAAATACAATAATAGTGGATATTTTCTTATCCCGAAAACACTAAAAAAAATCTCAATTAGATGCATTTTTACTTTCTCTTATCCTATATATGAAAGTATTGTGATCATGTCAAAAATTCGATGTCGAGATTTTGATGGATATACACGTTTTGAGGTCGCCTTCCAAAAAAGTGGGTTCCGTAATTTGGTCTGTGTAACGATTTTAAACATGAAGGAATTGAGCTATGAGATTGAAATTTTATATTTAAGTTAGGTACCCTCTCGGACAGTCAAAATAAGCTTTTGAACAAAATCGGCCAAAAAGTACTAGTACTTTACTGAAGTACTTTTTCAGTTTTCTTCGAATTTCTCAAAATCGGCTCAAACCCTTTTGAATAAAATTCATAAATCAATTATTTTTTAGATCCTCTTTGAAAGGTATATTCTAATTTTTCCTTGAAAAAGTTTTAAAGTACACTTTACTTATGTAGTATTTTAGATTTTTATTTATGAAATGCAAGTGGTCAAGATTGAAACTAAGATGCTATGGGAAACTAAATATATCTATACACAAAAACTCTGGTGTGACAAGCACAGTTCGCCCTTCGGAAAGAGAAAGTTGTGTGCTGTGCTGATTTTTTATATATTAAATTTTTATATTCATTAATGTACTAATAGACTATCAAAACAAAAATTAAAAAATTTAATTATAAAATAATATAGGTCTATATATAATAAAAATAGCTAGCCATTTTTCATTAAGTTAAATTATTAATTATATATCTGATATAAAAAAATTCAGATATATAATTATTTTAACTCATTCGTTTTATTTTTTATATTTATCACTATATACATTAAAATCAAAGGTATAAGAAAAATTAATTAACTGAATTAAAAAAATCATTTGGTGAACTACAGTTCAGTTCGTTTTATTTATTATATTGCAAAAAGTTACTATATAAATTTAATAATATCAGAGATATTATTTCTGATTTTAATTAACTAAAATAAAAAAAAAATACTTTCAATCTATAACTCTTTTGAATGCCGTTATTTTTATAAAAATGCCTGATGGAATTTTTATTTTCACTCCCCAAATGGAGTTGACATTTGTGCGAGGCTCTCTTTTCAGTTAACATCTCTCTCATATTAATATTGCTTCCATCTCCAATTTAACAAAACATATTTGAATAGTGTATGCTTCTACTTATAAACAGAAGCTTGACGATTAATCAAATGAAAGCTTTTCATCATTTGCCCAACGAGCGAGCATTTTAACTATACAAAACTTGCCTTTTGAAAATTAACAATCTGCTCGAGTGGACCAGAATGAAATTCAAAAGGAAAAGTTAATAACAAGACAAAATCTAAAATCAAACATTGGTTTTAGACTTCCCAAACTTTAAATAGACATAAGAACAAATTTTCCATGATTCCACGTCCAGGCCTAGAGACGATGGACTTAGGAGAGTTAAAACAACAACTTTCTAGAAACCAAACAAATCATCTAACTTGATATATAAGCTTAAGGAACAGAGAGCTTCTTAATAATAAAATAACAACAGGCTTTGAAATAACGGCAATTTAACATTCAAAGAGCCAACGTTAATTTGAGGACTTATTTAGAAATTAAAAGAAGAGCACTCAAATCTTTTGTCATCAAGGCTTTTTATGAAATAAAAGTTTTCCTACGTCCGTCCATCTTGAGATTTTTAATAGTTATTGAGTATGAAAATAATTTTAATTTTTTTTGGAAAAATGTGGGAAATATGAATTATTCGAACTTAGAATTAAATTTCCTCTATTCTCTTTATATTGAAGCAAGGGCGGAACCAAAGGAGTTTTTCGGGGAGGGGGAAGGAGGGTAAGTTCCCCCTTTATTCCCCCTTTTATGGAAGTCTTTTCCTTTCTGATCATCTATGACATTTTCTTTTATATCTACAATAATTTATCTCTAGTCAAAATTTAGGGTTTCATTTTTATTTATAGACGATTTATTAATATGAATATTTATTTTGATTAATAAATACCGATGGGTACTGGGGATGTTCAACACGCATATTCCTCGGGCCACCCATCCGAAGTATCGCCGCGCTTAGCATTGTATTAATCTTGTTGGAAAATTACAATTACTAGAAGAAAAACATAACAATATTTATGTAGGCATTACCATTTACATTAGCAACAAATTTTTCTCACAATGTCAGATGAATTTGTAAGTAACATGAAATTAACTTTGATCCAAACAATATTTATTCTATTTTTATTAATTATCCTGAATTTATTATTGACACATTTCTTGACTATGCATTATTTACACCGTAAAAAAAAATCTTAATTTTGGAATACTAAATTTACAAATTTCCCTTGTAAATGATAACTACTATGCATTTCTCTACTAAATTTACAAATTTAGACGTTCAAATATTTACAAAAAAAAAAAAATTTAAAATTACAATTTTCTTCGAAAAATAGAGTATGTATTGTAATTTTACATTTATTCTATAGTAATTTTCGTTAAAAATTGTATTTTTTCTCAAAAGCAGTTTGGGGGAATTCTAAAATTACCACACAAATGCACTCTAATTGTTAAATGTTTTTCCAAAATTACAACACATTTTCACTCTAATTTTCAAACGGTTTTCGAAAATTACAATACATTTGTATTTTTGCAAAGACTTACAAAATTTAGTATGTTTTTGTTATGTAATTTGCTTTCCTACACAATTGTAAAATCAGCAAAATTTTTTTACAGTGTAGATAGAGTAGAACAGACTATTACCAAGAATTTCAGGATGAAGTTTTAATCTTCTATCATTGGAATATTCTCTTGAAAGTAGGTGCTTTTTTTTTTAAATAGTACAGTATATAACTGTTTTTGATATTACGAAATAACTAATAAATATAAAACATTAATACAGCAATGCGATAATCAGCACAACTAATTTAATATTTTTTTACCCTAGTTTTCTAAATATTTTTATTATTACTGCACCAATTTTCCAACAAAAAAAAAAAAAATTCTCATTTCAATCATTTCAAAGATGAAATATTTAACAAAAAAAAAAAAAAAATTCGTTAACGGAAAATAGAACGGGAATTTTATTTAAAAAAAAAATTTCATTCTTTTCTGGCATTGATATGTTTTGATTCAATTTCAATAAAAAAAATAAAAAGTTTGTTTATAATATAACAAATCCAATATTGATATTAAATTTTACTAAAATACACATATGCATAGTTGGCTTACCAAATCCCCCCCAGGGAAAACTAATTCAATTAATCTCGCTATTAAATCTCAAGGATAAAATACAATATTGACATTCCATCATCATCCTCACCTCTATCTTAGAAGATCGGATTAAATAATTGGAGAAGAGAAAGAACGAGGAGAGGCAGGTCTTGTGCACAAAGAAAAGAAGATCCGAGGTTTTGGTCCAAAGGCCAACCAGCATCCTTCACGCCACATCTGCTGCCGCCGGACCTCAGTCTCCACGCAAATTGTTCTTAATCACTCTTTGGGGTCCCGCCATTTACCTGTCGGTAAATACTATACTTTAGAATGGGCCAACAAATATATCCAAAACGATCCAGGGAGGGAAACAAAAAATTACCTTTCTTTATAACCCTGAACTCGAGAGGGGCCAGCGAGACAAAACATATTTCAATTATTATAGGATAGGAAAAAAAAAAAAAAAAAAAAACTAGTCATCATTTTCATATCGAATTTTCTATGAAATTTAATTTAATTTTTATTTAATAAAAAAAAAAATATATCATGATCCTTGTTTGTAATAGAGTTTATATACATGTATATCCAAGTAATTATTATCTAAATGATATATTTTTTTTTAACACTCACACTCACACACCCATTCACACAGTCTTTTCGGCAACTTAGGCCATTTAAGACTTTAGACCAGGGGGGGAAAATTTAAGGAATGAAATTTTCAAATGTCTCCCGGCCGGAGGTTATACCGCGTACCTTTCCACACCCGAATGTTTTGGGTGGGTTTTTTCCCTGCCCAAGAAATTTTTTTGGCAAAACACTATACGTATCATTTTAAAATTTGGACAAAGAAATTTGACAGTTAATACCCTGGTAGGAATTTCCAATGCTGACAATTCCGACCTTCCAGTTGTCATCAGTTGTCATTTGCCAACCTTGAGTAGATTGGCCACCTGGTCCGAGGCTGGCCCAATTGTATTATATAATTAAATCGAGCCTTGAAAGTCACCAATGGACCAAGCCTGGTCTATTATAATAGATAATAGTAATAATAAATTGTCTTACTTGTGTACATCGAACAATTTGTGCCCACTAAAATACGAGTATGTCCCGTAATTTTTAAAGAAAATGAAAGATTATAATCGAACAGACCTAGTATGCTTGCATACATAAGAGGGAAGCGTTCGTTTAATTTTTTTATTATTTTTATTTTTTATTTTAATTCCCCCCCCCCCAAAACTGTTGGTTTTAATAAAAACAAAAAAAAAAGAGGGGTTTTTGAGCGGGGCAGAAAAAGAAAGGGAAGGGGCCGGCCCCGGCGGGGGGGGGGTTTCCCCCCCCCTGCTTTAGACCAATGTTTCCCAAACTTTTGAACTCCACGGCACCCCAAAGGGGCGTTGTTAATAACATTACACACTAGGGGCACCCTCCCTGCGGAAAATTTTTTTCCCCTCCCGTGAAAAGTGAAAATCATTTTACCTTTTTTTATCAAAAAAATTTTTTCCGTCTCTTTATTTTATTTTTTTTTATTCATCTAAATATCTCGCGGCACCCTTGGGTGCCGGGGCACACCGGTTGGGAACCACTGCTTTAGACGATAACCGTTGTAATTAATACCGTTATCAATTTGGGGTTCAGGCATTTCTATTTAAGCCATCTGGTATCCAAATGGCTTAAATAAAATCATCGGACTGCCTGAGATCCGAACCCGCAACCCTTGGTATACAAGGCAGGCGCGTTACCAACTACACCAAGCCCGAGGGCGTAAACACCTTTTCAAGGTCCGACTGTAATTAAAATAATTCAATATAGTAAAATTTGATTTAAAAAATATATTAATTAATAGCTCTTCAATTAAAAGAACTCTAGTAATGGAAAAAACGCAACATGCGGAAAATTTGTTAAATTTTATTTTAGTTTTACACAAGGGCAACGTTTCCCAAACTTTTCAGATTTTTCTTACAGAACCCTTGTGACAATAGTCGAGTTCTAGGGAACCCCATGTAACAATATTTTTATCAATAATAAAAAATGAATATTTTTTTTTTTATTATAAAAAAACACTCACACTTTTTTTCATTCACACTCACACACACATACAAGTTCAGCACAACTAAGAACATCTCTCTATTATTCTACTTACTTTAATAAGAAATTTGGTTATGGAATATGATTAATACGAAGTTTATTATAAATCTAAAATGAATAAACAGAAATATTGATAAAAAAATGTGGAAAATTTACATTAATTATTCGTATATTCTGTTTGAGGAGGGGATAAAGCAGTTAAGCTTATAATCTTGAGTTAAAGACCAACTCGAGTTCAAATCCGCCTCATGGCAATAAATTATCCAACTGTATTAGAGCTGCCTCCTGAGGAAGGAAACGGGAACCCACCTCAGTATCATTCCCATGAGACTTACTCTTCACTACTTGTCAGGGATGACACCAATGACTGAGAGAGAGATATTCTAATAATAATTGTAACCGTTTACTATTTACGATTTTAGGACACCGGGCTGCCTCTCTTTTATTTACAATTTCATTGATTCATAATATAATGGATAATATGCCCTGCCTGTTGAGCTCACTTGAAAATTGATTCAGAATCCACTTGCCGATGAATTGGCGTGTAATCATTATGATTGTTCAGGTGATGATAGTAGTTGATTTTGGTTGGTACCGTACTTTAGAAATCCCTCTTCGCTAAGAAAGAGTATTTTTTCTTTTTTTAATGATGATTGCTGGCTAGGCTGAGCTTACAATAATTCTGGCCTTAAATTTCATTATTTTATTTGTATCAAAAGTCTCTATTATTAATTGAAATACAATATTTGAAAGGAAGAGTTCCTTCCCCCTTTTCACCTTTAAATTTTGTATCTTTTCGATTGTTTTATTAAAATCTTTTCTCTTTTTATTTATTAAATGAAGATACCTTGACATTGACTTTAAATGACCTTGAATACAAATTTTATTTTTCCAAGAAACCTTTTGTTCTTATTTCTACTTCTTGCCTTAATTGGTCTTGATTAATCACCCAAAACGAAAATAAGATAATAAAACCATTCAAAAAATCTTTCAGCTATTAAATATTATTATTTTTATAACGATAACCCTTTTCTAGTTGAGACGAATAGAAGATTTGTGAGTTTTTTTTTTTTTATCAAGGGGAATTTAAAAAAAAATTCACTTTCAAAAGTTTATACTGTATAATATCAACTGGAATTAATTACTTTATTTTTTATTTGCTAACTTAACGTTTTTCGAAACTGATGTGCTTACAAATAAATAAAACGTACAGTCAGTTTCAATATTAACCGCCACCCCTTGAGAATAGAGCCGTGAAGTTAGACAACCAGAGTGCTCTAGAAAATAAATAAATAAACTTTTTTTTTTAATATTGCAGTGAAAAATACAATTACGGCATCTAAGTGCTCTCTGGTTGTCTAACTTTACCGTTTTATTCTCAGGGGTGGCGGTCAATATTGACACTGACTGTACATTGCTTGTTTAATAGTAGAAGATAAGATTTAGATATTTTTACTAATAGTTTTTTTTTTTCTTTTGTTTTAGGTAAGTCAACTTTCCATCTCTGCATTTAAAGATACCGGTACATATTTATATAATAATAATCTCCACTAAATAGGTCAGTATTTTAATATATATTCCATTTGGAAGTCTGCATCTTGCGTATCTGAATATTATGCATCTCAAAATAAATTGAACAAATTTTTTAAGAAAATTAAAACCGTTGAATTTCTATTAAAATCATCAAAATTTAAAATTATTTTTATGAAATTTAATATTTTTTCTTTGAGGTAAATTATTTTGAGATGCAAACTAAAATTTTAATTTTTTTCGAATTATAAAATCCTGTTTCTTATTATGGGTTTTAATAATTCATTTTTTTTTTACTTACTGGAAGATAGGCAACCAAAAAAAAAAAGATCAATTTATTAGATGCTTATCGTATAATCAAACAAAAAATTCAAGAATTTTGGTTGCCTAACTTCCAGCAACCAAACAACACGAAGTATTTAAACTAATTGCTGCTACTCGCTGTGAATATCTGATTCAATGGTTGCCTACCTCTTCTATAATCTTTATAAATATTTCTTTTTTTTTTATAGCCCAACGAAAAGTGTCGATCCTGGATCAAAGGATCTTCGTTTTGAATAGAATCTTAAAATCCTATTAAATAACACAATTTTTATTTAATATTATGAAAAAGCTAATACTAAACAATTTGAGGTGATTTATATTCTCTGACTAATAGTTTTGACTTCCGGCTGGTTTTCTTTTATTGTATTCAATTCCTATTTAGTTTGAAATTTTTCAAATTTTTTCCTTAACAAATTTATTTGTATAAACGTGGTGTACAATAAACCGGTCGGCTGACCTTTCTTTAGTCCCCTGATGACAATTGGGCCACCGACGAGCCTTGTTAGACTAGGCGGGTATTGGCATTGGTTTCTGTGAAAGGGCGGGGGGAGGGGGGGGGGGGTGTTGAATAGAAGTCAGCCTCCCCCAGGTCAATAAGTGTTCAACTGAATACAGCTGAGATTGAAAGGAGAAACCCGTGACAAATTGGCAGCAGAAGAAAACCACCAGACATCACCCACCCACCCACCCAAACCCGGCCAACCCCATCTTATAGCATCTGCACCCGACAGCTCTCTCTCTCTCTCTCTCTCTTTCATCAGCCAATCATCATTTGCCTTTTTGATTATTCTATTTTTTTAAAGCCTAAATAAAGATTTATCGTAAAATATCATCTAAGAATAAACAAGCCTTTTTTTATTTAAATTTTTGCTTTAGTATTTCCATATTTTCCTTTAAAATGAAATTTGAACTAAAAGCACAAATATACTTAAAAATTCATTTTACCAAATTTGACTAGAATCGTTAAAATAATACATTAATGCATTCAAAAAGAGAAAAAAAACAAAAAATAAATATTTAACATCAAATATACATTTCATATTTACATGAGATTTTATCATGCATGCATTCACTACATAAATATTACACATTTGTTTTTTTTTTTTTTTTTATTTAAAAATTTTTTTTCCAACATTGAAAAAATAAATTTATAATTTTTTTTTTAACTCGCGAACTTCTCTCCCTTATTAGACAAATTACCTGTGGAAGGGTGGAATTTTTTTAGATTGGGGATAAGATCTCAGCCTGGACAGACTAGGGATGGAGGAGTAGACTGACTTTAGTCAAAAATCGATCTTTTACTGAAAATAGTCGACTTTTTAGAATCGAGTTGAAACTCTTTCAAGTCGATTAGAATCGATTCTCACTGGACGACTTCGACTTTTTTCTTACAATACTTAGAAACCGATGGTAATATAGTTTGTAACGTTTTCATTGATTGACTTTCATCTTTCTTTTAAAACCTACACATAACACACCAATCAACACGCTTTCTAAGATCGGTTAGTGAACATATGTGGCATTCTTAATTCCTCAATTTTAATGTTTTATTTTGATACTCAACTTTCATATTTTATTTTAATGTTCGGTGCCATATCACGTGCAATTTCTGGATAGAATATTCTTTTATAAAAATATTGAAAACAATATTTGCGTGTGTTGTATTTAATAAAATGTTTAAATATTTAATAATGTTTAAATACTTAATAAATCTTATATTATTAATATAAATAAATATATTTAATATTTACTGAGAATCTCCTAATCATGAGTTATAGAGTTTTTAAAAAGTCGACTTTCAGAAATGATTAATCGATTCCGAGAATCGAAAAATATTAAGTCGATTCCAGAATCGAAAATCGACTTTTCGAGCGCCTTTTCCTTCCCTAGGACAGACTATAAAACAATTTTAATTTATAATGCATTTATTATTTTGTATATAAACAATCCATCTTTTTTTTTTTTTAGTTAAAATAACGTTTCACTATTTTTCTTTTCTGTTGGTATTTAAATATCCTTTATAATTTATTTATTTTCTTTCTAAACACACCATTTTTTTTCCTATATAGAAATTTATTTTAATCTCTCAATGAAGCTTCAACACTTGACTACTACCTTCATTCAGCTATATTATTTCGTTTTTTTTTTATTTATTTATTTTTTTTCTTAGGCTTCAACCCGTTTTTAGAGTGAATAGGGTCTTTAGAAACGAAACATTCAAAGTTGACATCTGACGAAAAATCAGGATTTGTTTATATAGCATTAAATTAGCATATTTTGATGTCCATTTCTTAACGTCATTAACATTCGATGCGCATCGTTTCAACAGAGAATTTAATTTTCAAAATGTCTCGTTTTTTTATTTTTATTTAATTTATTTATTTATTAATTTTTTTTTTATTTCCGAAATATAAATAAGACATTATTATTATTTATTTTTGAGAATGTCTTTCCAGTCTTTATCGCTTTTGAATGGCAGGCAGGTTACAATTGTTATTATATTTCTACCTTTTTAAGTTTGACAAATGATGCTCAAAAAATGTACGGAATTAATGAGAGATAAATACCAAGTCGATATTATTTATAAGTATAATTTGATTAATGACGAAATTAATTTATTGTAATAAAATAAAAGTGGAATGCGTTGTTTTTTTGTTTTTTTTTCTATAATTGTCCTCATTCGCACGTTTCACCAAACGTCATCATCAGGCGCTATGAATGGATTAAAAATTCTTCAAAATATATGACAAAAAAAAAAAAATGTAAATATCGTTTTTTTTTTTTTGTTAAACACGATTTTTTTGAACTGTTTAAGAATTCTGTTAGGTCTGCGCGATAGAGGATGAGAGCGTGACAATCTTCTTGATGGAATTTTTGATTAAAATTTTTAGAAAAAGGAAATTCTAGAACAGTATCTGAATCTTTTATTATAAAATTTTTATTCATAACATGAGAAATACTTGCCTAATAAGAAAGTATAGGCCTATTAATTAAATAAAATTTTTGAACCTCTAGAATTGAATCACAATTTATACATCATTTTCAAAAAAAAATTTCTTCTCTGCTGCTTCTCCTCCTCTTTTTACTGACTTTAAATTTTTACTTCTTTTATTTCAATACTCGCGAATGTATTGTTCTTTTTGATAAAAAAATAGCCTATTTATTAAGAGAGATTTCAAATATTTTGACTTACAAGTTAGACAATAGGTATTCATTTTTAATTTAATTCGTCCAGAATAAATTTAATAATAGCTACATTTATTTGTAATGAATACAATACAGTAAAAATGCCCAAATGCCTTTTCTCGAATTGTTGAATTTCGAACTTTCGTCTCTGATTCTCAGCAGGCGATTTATGTCTAATAAAATTTTCAAAATTATATGTGGATTTTGAGATTTGAGGAAAATATTTTTTTTGGAAAAAAATTTTATTTTTAATATAAAATTTTAAAAATTAATACTTCAAAATTTGATTTATGTATATGTATTCTGGTACACAAGTACAGAATGCACCTTTAAATTACCGAAAGTAAGAAAAAATTGTGTGCTGTGCGACCAGCCACACCATATTACCCCCTCCCTCCCCGAGAAACTCTTCTGGATTTGCCACTGTGTGCGACCAATCAGTATTTGTGTCGAAAATTTCAAAATCCCAACTACGCCATTAGCTTTTTTTTAAACACTCACACTTTTTTCTCAGTAACTTAGGCCATTAAAGACTTTAAACGTTACTTGTATGTTTAAATATATCTATTGGGTATCCAAATGGCTTAAATAAAATCATCGGACTGCCTGGGGTCCAAACCCGCGACTTTTGGTATAGGAGGGTAGCATGCTAACCCCTACACCAAGCCCCGAGGGCTATTTTTATTTTTTATAACAATGCTCTTTCCATATATTATCTAGAAAAGATACAAGTTAATAGAAAGATTTTATCCAATATTTTAATACAAACTAAATATGAGCTCTTTTATTATGTAAAATCAACGAATATTATACTTATATTTAAAATTTATGTATGTAAAATTTTTAACTCCTTTTCTAGAAGAGATAAAATAAATTTTCTCGCAAGCAAGAAAAGTATGTTTTGGTTGTATCTTAAATCGAAAAGATTTGTTAGAAATGAATATTAAAATCCATATCTATACATTTATAAAGCAAATATGATTATGCTAATTGGTCCATTGGAATTTCCATTTAATATTCCCCTGGCATATATGATTTGGTTAAGAGTCAAAAATATATATATGTAAGCCAATAATAATAATAATAATGCACATTAGAAAAGGTGACGGCTCAATTGGTAATATGACCGGGTGAGATCTGGTCCCGGGATGAACATGATTTGTGACCAGGCAGGCTTGCTGAGAAACAATGGCCGGGGCTGCGTGGGGTCACACCTCCGCCGCGCATTCAAGTCTTTAGGGACAAGCATGCTCAATTGCTTTATTATTATAATTAACCGCGCGTATTAAACAAAACGCTCGTAACTAACTTTTACGGTGACATAAAAATTAATAATAAGAAAAGATAGCGGGGTAGAAAAAAAGATAATGGATAAATCATGGAAGTGAGAAAAAAGATTACGATCGTATTTATAACACCAAAAAAAGAATCGTCATAATTCCAATCAGTTACGGCCGACAAAAACGTGTGGGTCTTTTCAAGCGACAATGAAACTTGTTACACATCCCCATACTATAATGTGACAGATGCAAAATTGGCGATGAAAACAAATTAAATGGGAAACATTTTGTGACTCATTCAAGATGGCAGCTGGAACACACACACACACAAAAACAATGACTCGAATGTTTAATAAAATTTATTAAAATATCGCCTGATGTTAACGATTTAGAAAATTAGATATAATTAAAAACTATTATTAAGATCAGCAAAAATTTATTATAGACATCATAACATTCTTTGTTTTCATTGTCTTAATTCAAGAAGTTGTCTAAGATGTCATCATTATTTTATTTTTTTTTTTTTGAACGGGTTAATATATCACCCTATTAAATCATAACGAGATAAGAATACAGGATAGTAAATTATAAAGCTCGGGCAATAAAGGTGTCCTTTGCTCTGCACTAGCAAAATTTCTTAATTTACTCTCATCAATTTTACAAAAATAATTTCCATATTAGTTAAGATAATTTATGCACTCTAATATTTATGAATAATAAATTTATTTGACTTAGAAGGTATAATATATTCTTGTTTTTTTTTTTATACATCCGCATCCCTTAGATAAATATTTTTTTTTTTCTGAATGTTATTTTTGTTATTAAGATTTAAAAAAAAGGGTCAGGAAATGTATAATTAAAAAATAGAAGAAAAAAAAGTGTCTGAAGAAAGGGCTTATTAAGTATTAAAAGCCATGACACCCAAGGTTTAGGCGATGACTACGAGACACATTTGCCATTTTGTGTCCATTCTGAGAGCATTAAATGTGCGTGAATGCACCAACACTGGGACATAAAGACAGACGAGAGAGAGAGAAGAGAGAGAGAGTCGCCGGCATTGTGACATCCAGGTATAAATCTACCAATCCTGACTGGAAACTGGGAACAAAAAGCACCCGTTTAGCTTAGCTCTAAGTGACAAATTTCCACACAAACAGGGGGAGTGGGGATAGTGCAGATGCAGGGAGGCACTTATATAGAAAGGTTGGTTGTGTGTGTAATAAATACCCGGTGGCCATACCTTCTTCTTCTCTCTCTCTGCAGTGTTGGAATGTTGAGTGGGAGGGGGGGGGGAGTTGGTTACAAAAAGTGGCAGCAGCCGGGAATCGAACCAGTCCCGCGAGATGCCGCCGAATGTGACAAAACACAATGTCAAATTAACGTCAAGAGACCTGAACCTCAACCTAAGACTTGGCCATCGGACAAAGAAATAATTCTCCACCATCTTTTTTCTTTCTTCCTGTCTCACGCTTTACTATATTATATTCTATGTGAGTTTATATTAGAATTCGACGTTTCAATCCTACTGTGGGATCATCTTCAGTGACTAGAATTAATGAGAGATTTTTAACATGTTATTAATATTAATGATTTGCTGTTTTCTCACACACAAGTCGTATAACACTCTTAAAAACAAACTTGTTAGGATCAAATTTAGTCGATTAAAACATTAAAAAATACGATATTTGAATAAATAATCGTTTTGGGAAATAGATAAACTATGACTAAAGGCTTTAACAATAATAAAGATGGGCGGTACTGATAAATTCACCTAAAAATTTATTAAGACAACTATATCCAAAAGGTAAGAAAACAATAAGAAGAATTTCGGGTTTATTTCTGCCTCCTGCCTAAAATAGAGGTGACGAAGCCAATTTGATCCAGCTTTTTATAAAAATAACGAAAATATAAAAAAAACATTAACCTACCTATAAGAAAGGTATTAAACCTTACCATTTCGTATTTTAATATAAAGAGAAAGTATTGTAATCGTAAAAAAATCGACTTCGAGATTTTGATGTTTCTCAAAGTTTTAGACCTCCCTGAGTCCAAAAATACCATTTTGGGCATTATGTCAGTGTGTGTGTGTCCGTGTGTGAACACGATTGCTTAAAAACCAGAGCAGCCAGATCGATGAAATTTGGTATATACTCTTTGCACTAAAATTGTAGATCTCTATCAACTTTTGGAGTAAGTACTTCACCTGGAGTAGTACCTTACCTAAAAGTTTTTTCACAAATTTTGAAATTTTCAATTTGTATTTGATAGGTGTATTTTATTACAATGTAATTTTTATTATGTATGTGTTAAGGTTCTCTACAAATTTTTACATGTATATTCTTTTGTATTTTGTTTGTATTTATGGTATGACCGAGGAGTCAAACCGAAATAAAAAAAAAAAAAAAAAATTCAATTTGTTTGTTATATTCTGATAAATTACTCTATTTTAAAAAGTTTTTATTCTTTGACATTTTCGAAAAAATGTCGAAGAAACTTTTTTTTTTTATTTCGGTTTGACTCCTCGGTCATACCATTAATACAAACAAAATACAAAATATACATATACAAATTTGTAGAGAACCTTATCACATACATAATAAAAATTACATTGTAATAAAATACACATATCAAATACACAATAAAAAAGAAAGATAAATATAAATTACATAAGATCAAGCAAATATAACATAAAATACATAATAGAAGAAAGGGGATCAAAACTTCATAATAGTAAACAGTAACTTACAAAAACATAGTATAAAAAAAGGGATTAATGAAAGAAACTTTTTAAAATAGAGTAATTTATCAGAATATTACAAATTGAAAATTTCAAAATTTCTGAAAAAACTTTTTAGGTTAAGTCGGGAGGTAAGTTGATTTTCCCAGCCAAGATATCCAAAAAATGCTTTAATATTTGTTTGGCCTAGTTATTGAATAAATAAAATAAATTCAGTTTTTATACGGTTAAAGATATCATCTTCTTATAAATTTTCGTTATTTTTATAGAAATTTGGATCAAATTGGCTTTGCCACCTCTATTTTAATCTAATAAAAAGAATGAAGAGAGGAAAAAAAAACCGAAAAAGTTCCCTATCAAAAAATTAATAACTTAAATCTAGAAAAAAAATTGTCAACATGATCTTCAATTTAGCCCAAGTTGTGTTCTGTGCTTGTCACACCATATTTGTATAAATCAAATTATTTAAGCCATAAAGAAGAAATAATAAGCAAGATCATTCATATTATTTCTTCACCTTAAGCAAAGATTTGGGTCTTTAAACTCTCTAAATTATCATTATCTTTTAAATAATAATTTATAAAACAAATTCATTCCCCTTTGATATTTATAATTATTTTCTTTTTAGACTACGCTCTGGAAATAATTATTATTCTAGATGTAGAGTTTCATTTCTCTGAAAAGATTTCTAGCTCCGTTAAAAGGAGATTTCTTCTCTCTTAAATGACTATTGTTTAATGAGGATACAATGAATGCATTCGCCTTTTGTTTTTCTAAACTTGAATTTCCATAAGACTACAATAAGAAAAATATAAATGTTAACATAGATTACTATTGTTCGAACAACTATCAATTAAAAAGGCAATTTTTTTTTTTTTTTAATACAAACAAAGTCCGAGTTTTTTTTTTTTATAATTATATTCCATTAAAGAGTGAATTAGTTTTTACTAATAGCAAAGGTTAAATTTACATCTTAATTTTGGAATAAATTTAAATATGCATTTCTATTTAAATTAAAGAGACAAAACTATACTAAAATATTATATTTAAAGAGCATGCTATTATCAAGGGTTTAAAATTAATCTTGGGGATGAAAACAGTTGACTTTAGTCAAGAATCGATCTTTTACTGAAAATAATCGACTTTTTAGAATCGAGTTGAAACTCTTTCAAGTCGATTAGAATCGATTCTCACTGGACGACTTCGACTTTTTTCTTACAATACTTAGTATCCGATGGTAATATAGTTTGTACTTAACCTTTTCATTGATTGACTTTCATCTTTCTTTTAAAACCTACACATAACACACCAATCAACACGCTTTCAACATCGGATAGTGAACATATGTGGCATTCTTAATTCCTCAATTTTAATGTTTTATTTTGATACTCAACTTTCATATTTTATTTTAATGTTCGGTGCCATATCATATGCAATTTCTTGATCGAATATAAAAAAATTGAAAACAATATTTGTGTGTGTTGTATTTAATTTTAATTTTAAACTGGTAACCGTTGGCTCTAGTTGAAACATTATGCTTTAATAGGAGAATTAAATTCTATAGAATTTAATCATCGTGTATCATACTATAGTATGATACACAAGGTTTTTTGTTTCAATGATTTATTTATTTAACATCAACACTTACGTATTTCGACACATTTGGTCATTGAAACAAAAAACCTTGTGTATCATACTGTGTTGTAACAGTATTTAATAAAATGTTTAAATATTTAATAAATCTTATCCAATAAATAAATATATTTAATATGAGGATGTGGCATAAGGGGAGTCAAGGCGAAAAATAAAATGAAATTTTTTTTATTTTTTGTCGACGTTTCGAGTGCCCATCGCACTCTTCATCAGGACCTACGATCAGTCAAACAATTTTATTGTAATAGATAATTTACACAAGAGTTAACAAATTAAAAAACAGTAAGATACATACAAAAATGATGTCAAGTTGTCAGGTTAGTTGACATGTCAGTCTAGCAACGTTTTTACCAATTTATATTCTCTTGAAAACTCTACTGTATTATATTTAATATTTACTGAGTAGGAGTTAAAGAGTTTTTAAAAAGTAGACTTGTATCAAGTCGAAAAGGTGCCTTTCAGAAATGATTAATCGATCCCGATAATCGAAAAATATCGAATCGAAAATCGACTTTTCGAGCGCCTTTTTCATCTCGAATTAATCTGAATCATGCCGACACATTCACAACAAAACTACTCTCGAAAAAAAAAATGTATCAAGTATTTTTTAAATTAAATTTCTTGGGGATATTCTTATTTAATCCATATTTTGTCTTTTTATGGTGACCTGTTTTGACAAGCGTAAATTTTTCTGTCTTATCCATATCTGGTTTGGAATAAATCAGTTCGATTCATTTCCTTCTTGGAGGAGATGAGTCACACTTGTGATTGGCATTTCAGCTTAGAAAAAAAATTATTATTTTTTTTTTTTTATTTATTCTTAAGTTCAATGAGCTTGTCTTAATCCTTTTTTTTATTTATTAATTATTAATTAATTCTTTGAATACAATAGAAGTATGATAAAAAAAATGAATTTATGAATATTTTCGAAAATTATTAGCCTAACTCCTTGTGTGGTTGAAGTATGCCGAAACCTTTTTTTTTACTTTCTCTTACCAAATGTATATATTTTAATATATACATATATCCCCTTCCCCTGAATCAAAAAAAGTGGTTTTCGCTACATGGTCTGTCTGTGTGTTTTGTGTGTATCTGTGAACAAAATATCTTAAGAACGAAAAGAGCTAGGAGGTTGAAATTTTATATTTAAGGTGCGCGTCTCGGGGTGCTAATTTTGGGAGATTCCAGTGGCCACAATTTTGAAGCTATCGACCTCAAATTTTTTTTTAATTAAAGCTATTTAGAACTTATAGAAGAAGCCCTTTTTTTGATTTTCTAAATAATAAATTTTTTTTTTTTAGATTAATCGCATTAAATAAAAGATATTTTAAACAAAAGGAGCTCTATAAGTTGTAGATAATTAAATTAGTAATCATTGTGTTAAAGAATAATTAAGTTTTGCCTTTCATTAATTAGCTGGAAGCTCTAGAATGAAATGGAATAAGTCCCTTATATTCCTATGGGGAACACTAACGCCATCTCTTGCCGCCTCGAGTCAATCGTGTTTTTACGGTTTTTCGAGACGCGCACCTCAAGTTAGTTACCTTACACCCCTGGCACGTGACTCGAAGCTTCTGAACAAAATCAGCCAAAGAGTACTAGTACTTTACTGTTACACTTTTTCAGTTTTTTTCGATTTTCTCAAAATTCTCAAACGTTTTTGATTAAAATTCAAAAATCAATTATTTTTTAGATGTTCTTTAAAACGTATACCTGGTATTCTTATTTTGTCCCTAAAATTGTTTGGAAGCACACTTTACTCTTGTACTTCATAGGAAAGATAGGAGAAATGGATGCCTTGGTAACAAAATATACTGTAAATATTTTCCCATACTAATAAATTTTACATCTTGAATTTTAATAAATCGGTGGAAACTAAATATATCTCGACACAAAAGAATCTGGTGTGACAAGCGAACACAATTTTTAATTACCGAAGGTAAGAGAAAGTTATGTGCTGTGCAATCAGCCACACCAAATTTTTATTTTAGAGCATTTTTGTCTTCTAATTTATTTGTATACCACGTTTCGACCATTCAATATATGACTTGCAGGTACAAACGATGAATCTAGACACTTAAATTCTTCGAAGGCAGGCAGGCAACAGTCCCCTCTACCGTCTCAAACGCTGTTGTGACTTTGATGATAATGGTAGAGGGGAAACTGCCCACCTCCAACAAATTCACTAAAAATACCTAAAATGGTACTGAAAAACAATTTTTTTTTTCATAAAATAATTTGGCAGTAAGTCGATCTTCGTTTAATATTTTAGAGATTATAAACACAGCCACTACTTTAAAACATATTTAATAGACAACTATGAGAATACAAACTTGACGACTTAAGGTACATTAATGTCTAATATTTCGGCACCTCCCCTAGTTAAGAGTTCGGGAGGGGCACCTGACCCTTGGCCCTTCTCAAACTTGTATCTAGTTATCACCCATTCTTAATTCTCTCCCCCACTCCCTCGCTCTCTCTGCAAAGTCACCGACTCTATTATTTATTTGATATTGTATATTTTATAACAGCTCAGGTAATTTAGTGTCGATAAGATGAGCTATGAAGAGAGCGATAAATTAAATGAAACATGAATGTCCGGGTTGGACTCGCCCCCCCCGCCCCCCCCTAAAATCTTTTGTATTCGATTACTCTCCCCCCGAGGCGATCAAAACACAAAAAGTGTATTTGATCTAAGAGCTTCTGCTCAACACGAATCAATGCTAATTTTCATTTTCATTTAAAATTTTTACAATCGTCATAAATTCATTTACATAAAAAAATAGTTTATCATAAATAATTATTAATTTATTAAAATATTAAATAAATTTATAGTCCTTGATGCAATAAAAATCTTTTAAAATATAAATCAAAATTTAATTATTATTAAAAATTTTCAATTATTATTCAATTGAATTCTCATATTTAAATCAATATATTAAAAAAAAAAATCTGGTGTGACTGGTCGCACAGCACACAACTCTCGGCGCCCAGGTGGAGGGGGCAATCAAGAAAGGGGGAAAAAATGAGAGAGGGGATTCTATCGTTAATAAATATCTTCTCTCTATCTACGAGCAATGTACTTTGTAAGGTATCATCAGTTCTCGAAAACGGCTTTAACGATTTTTTTCAAATATTAAATAGGCTTAAATATAAAAATTATCGCTGGCAAAAAAAGAATTTTTTACATCTCGTCTTTGGAAAAATTTCATTACTAGTACTTTACTGATGGACCTTTTTTAGTTTTTTTTTTTTTTTTTTCAATTTTCTCGAAATATGGTTCAAACGATTTCTTTCCGATTTTAAATAGTATACTATTTCCGGTAAACAAAATATGTTTCGTTAGGGCTCGTCTTTGGGAAACTTCAAGTACTAGTATTATTATGGGGAATTTTCATTCATAGACCACATTTTTGTATTAAATATTATTAAAAATATATAAAATACTGTACAAAGTTTCGACTGCTTATTCTGCAGCCGTTATCAAGCACTGTGCACTTGGTCCGACTCAAGTTCTCCTTCAAGGGTTAGTTCACTTAAGTCGGAGCAAGTGCACAAGTACTTGATAACGGCTGCAGAATACAAATTTCCCATCTGGGTGCAGTCGAAACGTTGCACAGCTAATATTTTTATTAATATTTAATACAAAAATATGGTCTATGATTAAAAATCCCCCTCAATAATATTTCAAACCACAGAAAGCTTTGATAAACACATTCAAGTACTAGTACTTTACTGAGGTACTTAAAAAAAAAATCGAGCTCCAGCTCGTTCACCCCGGAACTTATATAAAAACCACTGCAGAGAAGAGAGAGTGAATCTATAATCTATACAATTAAAACGTGCTAAGGAAATTTTTTGGAAAATATAAAAAATATGCGGTATCAATTTATAACAGCAAAGTAATAAAATAACAAGGAAAATCAAACATCTCGAAAAGCTTGTTGAATGTTAAGAAGGGAGAATTAATCAATAATTATGACTATAATACAAGGTGCACACAATTTTTGATTTGAAATGTTTAATATTAATCAAACATGAACTTGTCTTTAAGATTTTTAAATTCTGAAAAATCTTTAAATTATTCAAAACCAAAAAAAAAAAAAGAAGATATGTGAGCATCAAACACGAAAGTTGCCCTGGGACCATGCTGATATTTAAATTAATATGCAAAAAATATTTTTACAAAATGGGAGGAATAACGATTTTGAAGATGAATCATTTGAAATAGATATAAATAATATTTTTTTTTTTTTTTTATAATGTCTGAGTGTCAATACAAATTTTACTTTTTCGTGATTTGGAAATTTATTTTTATGAATATTTTTTATTTTAGGGAGATCACTTTTATAGAATTAATTAATGTAAGCTCCAAAGTACAAGTAGATGTCCAAAATATAAAATTTTAGCATATTTAACTATAATCTAATTTTTGATTGTCTTTTGAAAAAATGTTATAAGTAGGAGATATACAGTGTATATACATCTTTGATATCTATACTGTTTTTTTGTATTTGCTCAAGCAATTTTATTTAT
>JAKCPI010029524.1:0-14825 GCA_023213315.1 Euborellia annulipes | reverse complement strand
AAAATTCAAAACATATTGAATATTAATAGATAATTATTGAAAAATATTTATATTAAAATATTTATAAACACAGTATAAAGGAGGTTTAGATAAATCACTGCAGTCAAAGATAGACACATGAAACAAAGCACTTTTCACTATCAATTGGATAAAGAGAGTAAAGGAATGCATTTAAAGTCAGGTTAAATTAATAAAACGACCGATTTAATAAATATAATATCATCAGGCTCTCTGATTAATGTGATATTATTTTATTAGTTGCTATAGTAAAGGTTCTAATCATGAATCACATTCTGAGTCCGAGATAAAGAACATCATTAAATTAACCTCTTAGCAAGAAGTTAGAGAAAAGAGATGTCTATGTATTTTTTGTTAAAGCCCTACTGTTTGATTATTTTATATTATATGGCTCTCTATGACTCCAACCACTGAAGAAGTCCTACAGCAAGTGGACGAAACATTGTCTGGGGTCAAATAAAGTTTTGTTTAAAAAAAACTTTTTGACTTTAATTGAACCTACTGGTCCGAATCCTTTTGGAAATTGAAAAGAAGGTTCCTGAGCTTCATCAAATCATTAAATTAACTATAACACTCTTATAAATCAGAAGGCCCTATGATTTTATACAGTAGTGTAAAGTGTAAAGTGACTCAAACTTCTGGCGAAAGGAGAGATAGTGGCGCATTCAAGGAAGGGAGGGTAATAATTAGTTCCGGATTGAAATTAGCATTAATAAACAATTTTTGTATGATTAAAATGAAATTATTAATGTTTTTTCAAACCAACCTAAGGGGGGCCGGGTAGTGTTAAATAATGAAATCGATCGTTTTAATTATTTAGCCTGACGTGAAATATATTCCTCGAATTTATTGAATCGAAACGCCTAATAGAATCTATCAACTTGAGGAGCTTTTTAATAATATTTTAAAAACAATGATAATAATAATGCCTCTAAAATAATAACAGTCAAAATAATTTGTATTATAGCCTATATGTATATTTAGTTCATTTAGATGTAATATTAAAATACAGTTCCTTTGCCACAAAGACAGACATATGGAAGAAAATCTAATACGTATTTCAATTTGAAGATTGATTTTCATTTTGAGTTGAATCTCTTAATTTGATTGCAATCTGTGCATTGAAGGTCTCTTTGGCAATGGACCAGAAATGCAACGCAACCTTCGATTCCTATTCTATTAAAAACAGGAATTGATGTCGCTTCACGGTTAGCTGGCATTTTGAATTTTTATTTGCATCCGATTAAAATGCCACCACAATCTTCTAATCGTATAATAAATAAAATATCCGCCGTGTTAAACTCAAAGGGCGTGTAATATATAAATAAATGAATGGATAAAAAGAGTAATCTTTTTATCCATTTGATAGTGAAAAGTGCTTTGTTTCATGTGTCTATCTTTGACTGCAGTGATTTATCTAAACCTCCTTTATATTTATAAATATTTTAATATAAATATTTTTCAATAATTATCTATTAATATTCAATATGTTTTGAATTTTTCTGTCCTCACCAATGGTCAGGAATTATTTATATTTTGCATTGCATCAGGTTTGTGGCCTAGGTAGTGCATATCGTCATATCCGTGGTTCGAATTCCGGCGGTATCCTTATCTTTTTCGGCTATTTGATTTTATAAATATTTAAAAAAATTTTGAGTTAAAAAAAGATATCGCGTTAACAGGGGAAGGGTATCATTTATTTGAATCGCACTAATTGTTTTCGAAATTGCGTTATTTTTAATCTATGTAATTTTTGGTTTTCAATTTTATAAAAAATTTATTTGATGTTTAGACTGTTTCAAGTATCAGTACCGAAGTGAGATAATTTTTTCCCGAGGTGGTAGGGTGTTGGTTAGGGTAGGTGGTTTATCCCTTACTGAGAAATATGATAAAATGTCTAGATCAAAGTCCACGGCACCCCAAAGGTGCGTTGGGAATAATATTACACACTAGCGGCACCCTTCCTTTTTTTCCCTTGCGTGAAAATCATTTGACCTTTTTTTTGGCAAAGCTTAATTTTTTCCGCTTTTTGCCGCTTCCATTTTAATCATTTGACTTTTTTTTTTTAGCAAAACTTTATTTTTTCGCTTCTTTAATTTATTTTTTTTTTATCTAAATATCTCGCGGCACCCCTTAGGCATTCTCGCAGCACCCTTGGGTGCCGGGGCACACCGGTTGGGAACCACTAGTCTAGATAATGAATAAATAATGAAAAATTTGTGAATCAGTTAATAAGAAAAAAAAATTTGCCGACCTAGGACTAGAAAATTCAATCTACTAATTTCTTTCAATTAATGGAAATAGTGTCAAGAACATTTTATTGCCATTATTTTATTAAGTATTTAAAATAAAATCAAAAGGTAGCATTGAATCCGGATTGTCTCTCTTGATAAGGTCACTTGATTATTTTTTTTTTTTTTTGACTGTCCTTGAAATAGGCAACGAACGGGATAAAGATACGAATAAAGTCACGAAGTCACTTACTGCTTGTCTTTGCGCCTTGTTAACAATAATATAACAAAGAGGATATTCCTTAGCGGGACTAGGAATTTATTTTCTTTTTAAGGACTCCAAATACAAATTCATATTTTGATCGTAACGAAGTACAACGAAAATTATTTTTTATTTGTTTTCTTACTTTAGTAATGCCATTTATACTTTTTTGGCCAAATGGTTTCCAGACGGCAATAAATAACTATTCTAATTTATTTTTCAATTTCTTTTTACTTTCTCTTACCTCTATATATGTTAATATATATAGAGAGAAAGTATTGGATTCATGTCAACATCAAGGGTAAAAAATTAATTATTTTTTAACACAATGATTACTAATTTAATTATCTATAAGATATAGAGCGAATTTTTTAAAAATATCTTTTCTTTAATGCGAATAATCTTAAAAAAAATTTTTTATTTTTTCGAAAATCAAAAAAAAGGGCTTCTATAAGTTGTAGATATTTTAAATAGCTTTAATTTAAAAAAATTTGAGGTCGATAGCTTCAAAATTGTGGCCGCTGGAATCTCCCAAAATTAGCACCCCGAGACGCGCACCTTAAGTTAGGTACCTTCCTGGCACGAGACATGAAGCTTTTAATTAAAATCGACCAAAGAGTAGGCCTACTAGTACTTTTTCAGTTTTTTTCTCTTTCGATTTTCTCAAAATTCACTTTAACGATTTTGATTAAAATTGAAAAATCAATTATTTTTTAGAATCCTCGTATATTCTCATTATGCTCTCAAAATTGTTTGAAGCACACTTTACTCTTGTACTTCATAGTAAAGATGGGAGAAATGGTTGCTATGGTAACAAAATATAAATATTTTATCATGTTTATAAATTTTGCACTTGAAATTTAAATGTACCATACTGTAGGAAACTAAAACAGAACCTTCATTTACCGAAGTTGTGTTCTGTGCAACCATTTTTTCTTAGTATTTACAAAAACATTTTGACCATTCTCTATGGTGGCTTTTTTTAGAGTAATAAAGATACAAAATTGTTGGACTAAATCCAACATTTCGCATCCGCCTATTATACTACTGCAACCAAAATCAAATATCACTTATGTGGTAAAATCACGTACGATATTTGAAAGACAAATTTTGTTTTATATTTATATTAGTACAAGGTGACCTCCGTCAAGGCCAAGCCTAATCGGTAAATCGGGGATGATGTAAGAATCACGAAGTGAGAGAGAGAATTTGCTAATTCCTTTTTATTTACTTTTGTTATTGTCAATTATATGACTCATAAGTGATTTTAATATTTTTTTTTTTTCTTAAACAAATTTGTAACAATTAATTATAAATTCATACAAAAGAATTGCCCTGAGGTTATCTTTTGTTAAACAATAATTAAGTTTATCTGATTAATATACAAAGTGGAAGAGGAACTAACGAACTAGCATACGTAAATAATCAATTTTAATTTTAATAAATATTTAAGTGACTTCTTATGCAAAGTATAAATGCAAAAATAAATAAATATCCCTTTAAAGGAGTCTTAAGGACCGGTTGCTTCATTTCTAGTCAGCAGCAAACTTAACCGACCGACAGCAAATTATCGGAATATAATAAACAAGAACAAGCTTCGAATTTTTCACATATAATTAGCTATCTGAGGTTTAAGGAAAGTTTTGTGAAGTTGGCAGCTTAATAAAAATTAATTAAAATCATTAATTAAAGCAAATTAATTTTTTTTATTTAAGTCTTTCGGCATGACAGGCCATTTAGACTTTATACGATACTCAGGGGCGCCGGGACGAATTTGAATCAGGGGGGTGGGCAAAAAATTTTTTTTTAGAAAATTAAAATAATTTAATATGTTCAAATAGTATAAAAACAAAAACAAATCTACTATAAAGCTTTAAAAATTTTAAATAAAATCACAATTTTAATAAAATTAAAATTTTAAAAAATTTGCTAGTGATTTTATCAAAAAAAAAATTTAGGCTATTAGAGCGGGCGCTGGAGGTAGTTGAGTATGCAAAATGTGAGGACCGAATTCTGACAATGGATTTGGGCTAAAAATAGCCCCCAGAATAAGGATCCGGATCTTGCCGGGCCAATTTTTGGTCCAATTTTTTTTACCCCCACCCCTCTAATCTCCATAGGAAATCAATGGAATGCATGCTAAGATGATGTGAAAACCTGCAATTATGGTCAAATTCGAGTACTTAAAACTTCAAATAATGAAAAAATTGTCTTGTCAGCAACTGAGGGGATCCTCTAGAGTCCCCTGAGAAGTACTATCTTGCCTCCAGTTGTGGTGGTCCCCTCTAACCCCTTCAACTCTTTTCTCTCCCTTTATTATACATTTAAATATACGGCCTAAACACCATGCCAAATTGTGGGGACCGGCAATTATGCTCATAATCCACTACCTGGTACCCCAATCAATGAAAAATACTATCTTGCCGCCAGCTGCGGTGGTCCACTTTAACCCCTTCACATCTTTTCTCTCTCTCTGTTATAAATTTAAATATACGGCCTAAACACCACGCCAAATTGTGGGGACCGGCAATTATGCTCATAATCTACTACCTGGTGTATTTATAATAAAGGGAGAGAAAAGAGGTGAAGGGGTTAAAGGGGACCACCGCAGCTGGCGGCAAGATAGTATTTTTCATTTATTGGGGTACCAGGTAGTGGATTATGAACATAATTGCCGGTCCCCACAATTTGGCATGGTGTTTAGGCCGTATATTTAAATTTATAATAAAGGGAGAGAAAAGAGTTGAAGGGGTTAGAGGGGACCACCGCAGTTGGCGGCAAGATAGTATTTTTCATTGATTGGGGTACCAGGTAGTGGATTATGAGCATAATTGCCGGTCCCCACAATTTGGCATGGTGTTTAGGCCGTATATTTAAATTTATAATAAAGGGAGAGAAAAGAGTTGAAGGGGTTAGAGGGGACCACCGCAGCTGGCGGCAAGATAGTATTTTTCATTGATTGGGGTACCAGGTAGTGGATTATGAGCATAATTGCCGGTCCCCACAATTTGGCATGGTTTTAATGCAGTATATTTAAATTTATAATAAAGGGAGAGAAAAAGAGGTGAAGGGGTTAAAGGGGACCACCGCAGCTGGCGGCAAGATAGTATTTTTCATTTATTGGGGTACCGGGTAGTGGATTATGAACATAATTGCCGGTCCCCACAATTTGGTATGGTGTTTAGGCCGTATATTTAAATGTATAATAAAGGGAGAGAAAAGAGTTGAAGGGGTTAGAGGGGACCACCGCAGCTGGCGGCAAGATAGTATTTTTCATTGATTGGGGTACCAGGTAGTGGATTATGAGCATAATTGCCGGTCCCCACAATTTGGTATGGTGTTTAGGCCGTATATTTAAATTTATAATAAAGGGAGAGAAAAGAGTTGAAGGGGTTAGAGGGGACCACCGCAGCTGGCGGCAAGATAGTATTTTTCATTGATTGGGGTACCAGGTAGTGGATTATGAGCATAATTGCCGGTCCCCACAATTTGGCGTGGTGTTTAGGCCGTATATTTAAATTTATAACAGAGAGAGAGAAAAGATGTGAAGGGGTTAAAGTGGACCACCGCAGCTGGCGGCAAGATAGTATTTTTCATTGATTGGGGTACCAGGTAGTGGACTATGAGCATAATTGCCGGTCCCCACAATTTGGCATGGTGTTTAGGCCGTATATTTAAATTTATAATAAAGGGAGAGAAAAGAGTTGAAGGGGTTAGAGGGGACCACCGCAGCTGGCGGCAAGATAGTATTTTTCATTGATTGGGGTACCAGGTAGTGGATTATGAGCATAATTGCCGGTCCCCACAATTTGGCATGGTTTTAATGCAGTATATTTAAATTTATAATAAAGGGAGAGAAAAGAGGTGAAGGGGTTAAAGGGGACCACCGCAGCTGGCGGCAAGATAGTATTTTTCATTTATTGGGTACCGGGTAGTGGATTATGAACATAATTGCCGGTCCCCACAATTTGGTATGGTGTTTAGGCCGTATATTTAAATGTATAATAAAGGGAGAGAAAAGAGTTGAAGGGGTTAGAGGGGACCACCGCAGCTGGCGGCAAGATAGTATTTTTCATTGATTGGGGTACCAGGTAGTGGATTATGAGCATAATTGCCGGTCCCCACAATTTGGCATGGTTTTAATGCAGTATATTTAAATTTATAATAAAGGGAGAGAAAAGAGGTGAAGGGGTTAAAGGGGACCACCGCAGCTGGCGGCAAGATAGTATTTTTCATTTATTGGGGTACCGGGTAGTGGATTATGAGCATAATTGCCGGTCCCCACAATTTGGCGTGGTGTTTAGGCCGTATATTTAAATGTATAATAAAGGGAGAGAAAAGAGTTGAAGGGGTTAGAGGGGACCACCACAACTGGAGGCAAGATAGTACTTCTCAGGGGACTATAGAGGATCCCCTCAGTTGCTGACAAGACAGTTTTTTCATTATTTGAAGTTTTAAGTACTCGAATTTGACCATAATTGCAGGTTTTCACATCATCTTAGCATGCATTCCATTGATTTCCTATGGAGATTAGAGGGGTGGGGGTAAAAAAAAAATTGGACCAAAAATTGGCCCGGCAAGATCCGGATCCTTATTCTGGGAGCTATTCTTAGCCCAAATCCATTGTCAGAATTCGGTCCTCAAATTTTGCATACTCAACTACCTCCAGCGCCTGGTCTATATATTTATACTATTTGAAGGAAATAAATATTTTTAATTTTCTTCTTTTAATTCAATATATAGAAATACAAGAGGGTCTACGTATAAAGAGGGTCTATATAAAATATTTTGGAAAGGTGTAAACAGGCCATTGCAGTCCAACAGAAAAACAAAATATATAAAAAATTTGTTGGACTGCAATGGATGGCCTGTTTACACCTTTCCTGAATACATTCAGTCCTGGGTGAGTGCTATCATCTAAAATATTTTGGAAAAAAATGAATTTTTTACTCTTTTAATTTTTTTAATTTAAAAGATTTTATTCTTCAAAAGTAAAAATGTATGATTTTTAAAAATAAATTAAATAAAAGAAGACATATTGCCCCCCTCTGCCCCCTCTTTGAGGATGCCAGGGGGGGGGGGGCAAAGTACCCTTGCCCCGCCCCCAGTTCCGGGGCCTATGATGATACTCATTATTTAAATACATGTATGTGGAGGTCTATTCATATTTATTTATATCATCATATCCAAATGATTTAAATAAATTCATCGGACTTTCTGGGATCCGAACCCATTGCTTTCAAGTTTGTCAAAACTTTAGCCGTTTCGGCCTCAGGAGGGGGGATTAGTTTTTTAATTAAAATTTAAAAAAATATATAATCAATACTTGTGTTCCTAATTTCATACCGAACTTTGGGTCTTTGCTAACTAACTCCCACTTGGGCTCTAATCTGATTTTAACTAGATGTGAAAAGACTCGAGAATAATAATAGTCAACTAGCTTATCCAAGATATAGCTAGTTAATTAGAAGTGAAGCACCCGGGCCTTATTCTTTGGAGTGTTTACTTAATTTTTATTTGATACCCATATTATTTAATTATAGTGTAAACTTGATAATTCCGGATTATAAACGTAATTAGGAAACTTAATTCTATCTAATAAATCCTTGGAATAAATTTTGTTTACGCTATTATTAACAGTCGGAAGTTTTTTTGTTTAATGAGAATAAAAAAAACTTCAATTTTAGCCACTTAATTTGTAAAATAATATTATTTTTGAATTTTAATTAAATAAATAAAACTTTATTTCCCTAAATAACTGTTTATCGATGGAGAATGCAAAACAATTTAATATTTCGGGATTGAATATAAATAATATGAATTTATTAAATTTTTTTTATAATAACCTCTGGGAATTTTTAATCAATTGACTTTTTTACTTTTATTTATGAAATGCAAGTGGTTAAGTTAACTAAGGTGCTATGGGAAACTAAATATATGTCGACACAAAAAGGTACCAAAGGGTAAGAGAAAGTTGTGTGCTGTGCGTCAGTCACACCAGATTTTTTAAATCTATTATTAGTAGAATAATAATGATTAATTTTAATTCTTTATTTATCTGATACTAGCTTACAATCGCTTCGCTTCGCTCGCTCTTGTAAGCTAGCTGGGGCTTTGCCCCCCAGACCCCCCGTATTTTTTATGACTTAACGTCTTCCTTTATGACTAAACGTCTTCTTTTGTGACTTAACGTCTTCCTTTATGACTTAACATCTTCACAAAAAAATGTCTTACGCTCTGGTTCGCCTGCGGCGAATCCTCGCTGTTCGTTTATTTCCATTGCCAAAAAGAAATCAATGAAAAATCAAAAAATCCACAAAAAAATGTCTTACGCTCTGGTTCGCCTGCGGCGAACCCTCGCTGTTCGTTTATTTCCATTGCCAAAAAGAAATCAATGAAAAATCAAAAAGTCCACAAAAAAAGTCTTACGCTCCGGTTCGCCTGCGGCGAACCCTCGCTATTCGTTTATTTCCATTGTCAAAGAAAAAACAATGAAAAATCAAAAAATCCACAAAAAAGTCTAACGCTCCGGTTCGCCTGCGGCGAACCCTCGCTGTTCGTTTATTTCCATTGTCAAAGAAAAAACAATGAAAAATCAAAAAATCCACAAAAAAGTCTAACGCTCCGGTTCGCCTGCGGCGAACCCTCGCTGTTCGTTTATTTCCATTGTCAAAGAAAAAACAATGAAAAATCAAAAAATCCACAAAAAAGTCTAACGCTCCGGTTCGCCTGCGGCGAACCCTCGCTGTTCGTTTATTTCCATTGCCAAAGAGAAAACAATAAAAAAAAAACAAAAAGGTCAAAAAAGAGATTAAGAATATTCAAAAAATCTTTGATAACGAAATAGATGGGGGATAAAATAGATATAAAAATAAAAATATAAATTTAATATTTAATATATGGAAAAAATGTTGCAAAATAAAAATATTAAAATTAAATCTCAGAGAGTAATCATAATATCAAAGAGTATGTTGATGGTGATGACGCAATTCCTCGGGCGCAAAAAAGTCAAAAGGTGTCACCTGTCAAAAAAATGAGAGGTTAACAGAGGTTATGCTTCTCCATATTTAAGGAAAAAAAATGTCTTCCTTTGTTTTGATTTTGATGAACGTTAACAAAAGATTCAAATGTAAACATTGCAAAAAATAGGTAACGAAATCCCTTTTTAGAAAAAATGAAAAGATTTTAAAAAAATTTATGAATGAAAATAGATTAAAAAATAAATAAACTTCGGAACAAAAAAACAAAATTGAATAGTTTTAGTCAGAATAAAATAGAAAATGATGTAAAACAAGATTTTTAATGAAAATGACGTCATGATGACGTGAAAAAGTTCTTACTTTCTTATTATATAGAGATTTGAATTTGAAATTAATACCCGAATTAATTCTCCTATAACTAATATTTATTCAGATTTTTTCCTCCTCTCTCTTTCTAACTCTTATGTAATATTATAATGACTCACGAAATAGAATCAAAGAATTTAAATCAGGATTAAAAAAAAAAAATAGATTCTTAAAATAGGCGGAGAATTTTGAGATATATAAAGACTTAATTCGTCAAATTTTTTGCAAGCAAAGAAACACTTTAATAGAAATGGTATTGTTCTTAATTCATTCTGTTTGTTAAATATTTATTAAAGGGACCCAACAGCGATCAAGACAATCGATGATTGGGACTCAAGATTAAAGCTAACATATTGAATGTTTGTGCCTAATTATTTTTTGTCGATCGTTATTAAAGAGAGCATTATTAATTGCTGCAAGGAGGGCAAATGATTTTTCGATTAATGCAACCATGGCAAGAAACGAACAAACCTATTTTTATAGGCATCTACTTTTGATATACTTGTACTTTTATATTTGCCTAAGCAATATATTATATTATATTGTAAAGACATGGGCGTAACTAGGGGGTCCTCCCCCCCCTCCTCCTAGAAGGCTTCACACATTAAGAAAAATTATGTCAATATGGGGCTTTCCAGGCTGTTCCAATGCCCCCCCCCCCTCAGTCAAATTCCCTAGCTACGATCATGACAAGGCAGGGCCGAATGACCCAAGTCAGAAGGCCAAAAATAAAGAGAAAAAAAATCCAAATAAACAAGGTTTCAATTTTACTAAAAAAAATCTGGTGTGACTGTCGCACAGCACACAACTTGTCAAATTTATAAACATGGGAAAATATTTATATTTTGTTACCAAGGCAACCATTTCTCCTATCTTTCCTAAGAAGCACAAGAGCAAAGTGTGCTTAAAACAATTTTGAGGGCAAAACGAGAATATACATTTGAAAGACCAATTGATTTTTGAATTTTAATCAACATCGTTAGTGCGAATTTTGAGAAAATCGAAAAAACTTAAAAAGTACATCAGTAAAGTACTAGTACTCTTTGGCAGATTTTGATTAAAAGCTTATTTTCTCGGTCCCGAAGGGTGTTTAACTTATATATAAAATTTCAGCCTCATAGCTCAATTCCTTCATGCTTAAAATTGAACACACACACACTACAGACAGACAGACACACCACACAGATAGACCATGTCGCGAAAACCACTTTTTTGGATTCAGGGGACCTCAAAACGTGTATATCCATCAAAATCTCGACATCGATTTTTTGACATGAATCCAATACTTTATTTTCTCTCTATATATATTAACATATATATAGAGGTAAGAGAAAGTAAAAATACAATTCTTTCCTTTGATATATCAAAACGTACTGGTGAATAGAATTAACGCATGGGCGTAC
Source organism: Euborellia annulipes (assembly GCA_023213315.1). Lineage (NCBI taxonomy): Eukaryota > Metazoa > Arthropoda > Insecta > Dermaptera > Anisolabididae > Euborellia > Euborellia annulipes. The sequence goes on along the minus strand of JAKCPI010029524.1, from coordinate 3,565 downwards.
CCAGCGAGGGGCAGATGGGGGCAGCTGCCCCCCCCCCTAGAAGCAACAAAAAAAAATTAAATGTTTATAAAATGATGAAACGAAACAAAATTGGTGGTTGGCGACGGGGAATGATTCTTTTTGTAAGGACTCGAGGGTTTTTAGGCCTTTAATTCGAAGGCTTTACCCCTCTATATAAAAAATAGCTATGTCACAATCTGGACGACCATGATCTGACCATGCCCCCCCTAGTTTTGATCCTGGGTACGCCCATGAATTAACGTAGTGACATTTTTGTCTAAATTGATATTTGGGCCTCTACCTTTTATGTTTTGCGATAGGTATGTGACGTTTTTTTTTTTTTTTTCGATTTCTGCATAATTATTATTTTATACCCTAATATGCTGGTTAAAATATTATTAAAGAAATTCAAAAAGTGAATTGAATCATTTTGCTCTCTAAGCTACTGTATCAGGTAAAAAAAGTGATATAAAATTCTGTTGATTGCTTACTTTATCTTGAATGAGAGCTGCTGGCGCTAAGGGCTGTCCATTCGCTGGTAGCATGTTCTCTTGTAGGATGACATGATGTCCAGGATGGCATTGTCTTCCTGACGCCTCTACCCAAGCGGCAGCCAAGATAAACGAACCGAGAACGAACGAGACAACGACGACAGTCACGCCGACGATACGAGCGATCTGGACCGCATTCGAGCGAGGTTTCTGGTACGCCTAGCGACAAATAAACAATAGTTAGACGAAAATATTTCAAGTTTTAATTAGCTTTGAATGGTTAGTGCTAGGAAACTGGAAATCAAGTTAGTGGGATTAGAAAGAAATAAAGTCATGCCAAAAAAGGTGTTGAATCATGTTACAAAATTTTAAAATGCATGGTAAAATAAATTTGAGAATTACTGTATAATTTTATTATCATTTAAGGTCTTTTTCGTCATCTAAGGCCATTAAGATTCTGTCCATATTAATAGCCTTATTCTATTACAGGCATCCTCAAGGGTATTTCGCTTATTCTATTAATTTTAAATAAAGTCCTTGGCCGGTAACTCAGAGAAAAAGCTTTAACTTCTGGTGGTGCTTTGAGATCGAGGGTTTGCAACCCGTCTAAAGCGACAAAAATTTAGTGACTTCGATTCAATTAAAATAAATATTTATTTAAGGGTCAGGAAATCTCCAATGATAAACGCAGCTAGTTGTTTTTTCAATTTTTGCCTGGCACTTTATAAATAAAAAATTAAAAATTGAAAAAAAAATTAAAAATTGAGAAAATTAAAAAAATAAATAAAAATTGAAAAAACAACTAGCTGCGTTGCTCATTGGAGATTTCTTGACCCTTAAATAAATCGTATTATCAGCTATACACCTCAATTAAATTTAAAATAAATAGTTACGTGGTCTAAATAACTTAACTATTTTAAAGGGATGCGACCGGGAAAAAAAGCAAGAAGTAGAAGAAAAGCAAGTCTTAGCTAGAGTAGCTCGTTGTTGCCATCTACTTGCTCAAAAAATGTGAGCCGCTAAGTGTCAAATGGTAGACAATATTATATGAACAAAGAAAGCGAGACCTTTATTTTTTTACTAAGGAAACCGTTGGCTCTAGTTGAAACATTAAAATTTATTCAAAAACAATGAGTGTGATATTTATTTATTGGTATAAATATTTGATAGGTATTTGTATTTATTTCTACAAATACTCTGTATTATTTACTGAAGATGACACTCAGAGTGTCGAAATGTATATCAAGTATTTATACCAATGAATAGGGATGAAACGATACGAGTAAATACAAGTACTTACTCGATACTTTTCTTTCGATACCAAGTACTTTTGTAATCGATACTTTGGAATCGAGTACCAAGTAAGTATCGGTCAAAAATACTCGTACCGATACTCGGTCCACGTATGCGATAATTAATTAGGTAGGAAGAACATTTACGTACATTTGCTCTTATTGACAATAGAAATAAGTGGAATGGTTTGTACTACTGTATTTTAATTTTTATTATTTGAGTGTTCAACAGGGAAACATCTTGAAAAATTATTATTTTGGGTAGCACCTCTAAAACTGAAATTTTTTCTTAGTCGTAATTGTTTTTTTTTTTTTTTCACCAAGAACTTGATGTTTTATGGCTGTGGAGATTTAATCAAGATTCGCAGGGACTTTGAAGCCAGGAGATTAAATAAAAAACTTTTATTTAATTTTCTATTTGCCGACGTTTCGGTCTCCAATCACGACCTTTATCAGGGCAAGTATTGTCAATTATACACGATCTTAGGTATTTAATATTCATTGCAATTAAAAATATACAATTTATTTTTACTTTGATATGTACAAAAATATTATCTTATACTTGCTACTTAGAGGTCTCTGATGATGAAGGCCGTGATTGGCGACCAAAACGTCAGCAAATAGAAATTAAATAAAAGATTTTTCTTTAATCTCCTGGATGCGAAGGTTTTGCTTATCTTTAATTCTACGAAAAAATTGACCGATACGAGTAAGTATCGATACTTTTCAATCGATACCGAGTAGGTACTCGATACCTTGCGACCGATACCTGTATCGAGTAAAAGTATCGATACCTCAGTGGTATCGTTTCATCCCTACCAATGAATAAATTGTACCAAGGGTCGCGGGTTCGCATCCCGCCCCAGGCGACAAAATTTGTTTAAATTGTATTGGCTACCAATCAATTTAAATAAATAAATAGGCGGGGTCTAAATGACCTTCGATGCCAAAAAATGAAAAAAAAAAAAAATAAATAAATAAATAAAAAAATTCAATTAATAAAACCTATGAAACAAATAGCTTAGTGTTTAATCAATGAATAAATTGAATAAGATATAAACTTTCGATCATAGGCTCTCGTTGAAACATTTTGTAAATTAAAATTAAATATACAAATTAAACACTAGGTTATATGTTTCAAAGGTTTTATTAATTTTTTTTTTTTTTTTTTCATATTTCGGCATCGAAAGTCATTTAGACCCCGCCGGCCCTAATTATTTAAATTGATTGGTAGCCAATACAATTTAAACAAATTTTGTCGCCTGGGACGGGATGCGAACCCGAGACCCTTGGTACAAAAGGCCAGCACATTAACCTCCACACCAAGTCTCGAGGGCTAATTAAAAATTAACTCTTAATGCGTATTTCAACAATTACTTGACATCATTACGTGTCATCTTCTTTTTTAATGAAATAAAAAATTACTTAATTGATAATGAATAAATCTATCTTTTATAAATTTTTTTAGATTTTTCAAGAATATTTACTTAATTCATAAAGACAAAATTTGCCCCCGGGTTTGGCGTAGTAGGTAGCGCGCCTCCCTCCTATACCAAACGTCGCGGGTTCGGACCCAGGCAGTCCGATGATTTTATTTAAGCCATTTGGATACCAGATGGCTTAAATAGAAATGCCTGACCCCACAATAGATATATTCTCTACAACGGTTATCGTCAAAGTCTTAAATGGCCTAAGTTGCCGAAAAGACTGTATGAATGTGTGTGTGAATGTGAGTGTGAATGAGAAAAAAGTGTGAATGTTTAAAAAAAAAAAAAAAAAAAA